>QYAH01000326.1:0-116171 GCA_003988945.1 Chaetoscypha palmicola | reverse complement strand
TGTGTTGTGTGATTGGTCGGAATTGCTTAAAAGGCCCCACGTACACCCCCCTTCCCATATTACCTCGCCGTAAAAGAGGGTCTGAGAGCTGAGATAAAGTATCCTATTCTCTGTTCTCTTCGTAAGCTTCTGATGCACGGCTAAGGTTTGCATGCGGCTCCTCTGAGGCGATTGTGACGCTCTTCGACCCCTGCTCCAATCTTGGGTTCTTGCGTCACATCATACAGCCTTATCTGATCTTCCTCTTGCCCAAATCTCAGCGTTTTCATACACTCCAATCCAAGGCCTGGAGGGGAATAGTTAGGYCGTAATTTGACACTGCGACGGCGTCCAAACAAGTATTTCATCTCTGCTGCAGGACCTTTCTACCTGTTATCGTCGGAGGAATAATCATCATGTGGCCAAGTCCGAGGAAGCACCATGTGGAATCACGACATCAAGAGTTTTTTCCTTTTCTGTACTCGGGCAAATCTTGACATGTTTTCTTTTCCTGAAATCCACCACACCGGCAGGTTTATCCTGACGAAGAACACTTTCTTCTTCCTTTTTTGTCAATTTCTCTATAGATTAGTCCTTTTTCTCTTCGATGCCCCAAACAGTTTGCGCAGGTATTCCACAGCTGTGCAAGGGTCTGGAGTAATCCTCACCGCCATTGTCTGATCCAATAATGAACCGTAGAAGGGCTGTGATGAGTTGTGATCCGACGACTGAAAGAAAAGGAAAAGGCCGACTCTTCTTCGATAGCAAATCGGAGCAAAAATCTCCATGCAGTATACGCAGGGTGATCCCGTGCACTTGCCCGAACCCACAGTTGCGTCACAGACACTGTTCTTTCCTTCGCCGCTAGACAAACGTAGAACACATCGTCGGGTCGAAGCACCTGCGCAGGGGAACTTGACCAGGAGAGAGGGTCTGGTAATGGCACAAAGGCGGTGAAAGGTTACGAAATCAAAATCGCCGGCTCAAAACGTTCTGTGATCCACAAGATAGGAGATTGCTGAATACCGTAAAGTGCAACTCGGGCTAGATGCGTAGTGGAATAGACAGTGAAACTTCCTAAGATAGCTCTCACAAATGCTTCGTCCGCATAGCTAATTCGCCAGATCAGCGTACAGTAATCGTTCGCACTAACCGTTATACGGTATCCGTGCTACGAAAGTTCAAAGCTAGAGGGCGCTATCACCATAGTGAAGCTCTAACGGTGTCTAGTGTCCGTCCATCGAACGGACTCAATCCCTTCAGTTTCAATAGCAATCATACTTTCATCGCATTCATCAGTTGAGAGTCTGCTTCGATCTAGACTTAAAGTTGTCAATACTGGCTGTAATCAATGTAAAATCCGAATCTTCAAATCATGGCGCACGATTGTTGGTTTTTGTACTTTTCGTAACCTATGATCAGCTAACACTGTGGATACCAAGACGGGYGGGCGTGCGAAGSCTTGGGAAGTCCAAAGTGCTGTACTGTACAGTACATTCATGTAGCAGGGGCAGATATGTTGTACGAGCTGTAGTCAGAGAGGTTCTTGTTGACAACTTGTAATCGAGAAGAGCGCAGACTTGCTGCCAGCCTATCACTCTCAAAGCGATTAATATCGTATTCTGCTATGGAAATAAAAGGCGTGGCTAAGCAGCCATTATTTGTTGATGAGTCTTCTCGTTGTTTCAGAACAGCTGGTGTATGCCCATCCACGGACGTCTTCGCGTGTTCTTTTCTGGTAGTCAGACGTTCGTGTCTGTTTATAGAAAGGGAAGCTACTGTTATTAGCGGACAATTTCTCCTTGACCTCCTCGTAATATGAAGTGTTCCAGGGACGAGGTTTGACGTGAGCTGAAATTACTGGCATAGGCTCAGCCTTTCTTGCAGTGGTGCCCTAATAATTGCCCGATATCGTACAATACGCGAAATCGATGCACTGTTCCACTGCTGCACTGTGGAAAAGCCGACATCGAGCATCGCAGCCTCACCCCTGCGTCGAATCTTTCATCCCTTCTGGAAGCTAATTTGCGTAGCTCGCTACTGCGTTCCTGCATGCCCACAAACGCCTTTGATTTTTCTCGAATTTTGAGAAATCCACATGAACATGGAACTCATGCTCCACCCCTTTCTTTTCCAGAATGAAATGGACGTCTCAGCTCCCACTTTTAGGATCAAATTCCACCTTTCATTACCGTGCYCCAGGTCTATTGAAACGAGCAACAGGGAGCCGAGGTAAATGGAAAATTTCCAATGCATATCAGATCKCGCTTTTTCAGCGCTCAGATGGTGYAGTAGCACAGATCCAGCTTATTCAAAACGGTTGCGATCGGACGAAAGTGTGCCTCATATTTCCGAGACGTGTCTCAGCATTGTATGATGTCTCGACATTATGGTTCTGTTCGACATATACTAGACTCCGTAGGGGTCGACTTTCGTAGTTTGCGGTCTCATCTCATGCGATTATTGCWTTCTAGGACACATTGCGATTATCTGGTTGGAATTGGCATGTCGATGTGATGTAGCGTGCTACGAGCACGTACAATTCAGCAAACCCGAACAGTTGGCCAAGCAGAGGTCGTAACGAGGGCGTGTTTGCGACTGCTTGGGAGAGTTCAAAAGTCAAATGATCACGATTCCCCTTTGTTCCTAGCCTCTTCCAATCTCCATTTCCACCAAGCGCACCAAATAGCCYACGTTAGTCTTGCTTCTACACTGCTTTGCTCATGTTACAGTACTTTGCTCCGTACTTCGGTAAAGACATTTCAGAAAAGTTCCACGTGTACGACAAGGAAAGACTGGGACAGGCCCTGCGTCAAGCTTTGGAGCCCTTCGGCCAAAGGATCGTAGGCGGTGAGGAGCATGACTTCATCAGTAAACCTCGTATCCAAGTGCTTTATAACTTCACATATGGAGAGGCCACAGGGGACCCTGGAAATTATGATCATGTGTGTGAACACCAAATCAGATCTTGTTGGCATCACATCAGGCGCCAATCCTCAAGTCTGACTGATTCCCATTGCTGACCCTAGTGCTTGTTAGTAGCCGCCATGAAATTAGTTGTCGAAAAGATTGCAAACTTGACCATCGAGGGCCGGTTTCGGGTAGGTTGAAGAGAGGAATTGTGAAGCACATTTATCTGTGGCATTCAAGGAATGGCCAAGGCATCAAGACTGGGCTGGCTTGCCTTTTGTGTATATCGATAAGCACAGGGTAAACCACAAGGCTGATAGATAAACCATGTCTCGAAAAACGGCTGACGAGAGGCTGTGATGTGATCAAGGGATCCAGGACGCCCAATTTCCTCAATATTTAGGGGCGTACTGGGAGTAGGAAAAAATGAAAATTGTCTGACTTCCCCAATCACAAATTCGCAGATGAATAGGCGGTCGCAATGTTCGTGACTAAGAAACCATGGAGGAACAAAGCGATATTCCAATGCCCAACAAACCTAGGAGATGGTTTATACACAAGCTCACCGCGCGTTTCTACGAACCAATCGAACGGCAATAACTGCGGAGAGGTTGTTGATTGGACTTCGTCGTCACCAATCCTCGAGAACATTGGGATCAGAATTTGGCCTTCTTTGACTTCGAACTATCTCGATGTTTGCCTAGCTGTCTCGACATTGGCCATGTGCCGTGAGGGGTCAAGTTTCACCAGGCGCTTAGGACTCGTCGTTGCTTGTCTTGAGCCGCATCGGCGATGGTTGAGATGGCCGCTTCGTAAAGATTCGGCGACTTGTTACTTTTGTGACTTTCTTTACTTGCCGATCGGAAATTCAAGAAGTCTAGCTACTCGTGATCGTTAATGTTTCGTGCGGTGAGAAGTGGGGTGCGTGTTTCGTATGATGCTCAAACACTTATCCCCACTGATGACCCCGAAAGGCTGCGCAAATGCGGCAACATCAGGCGCGTTGGTGCGATGTACCCCATATATGAGTGATCAACAATCCTAAAACGCTATGGCCTCCAGAAAACTTCAATTACTGAAGAAGTGGGATTCGACAATTTCCACATGCTGACCCGACCTTTTCTCAGCTCAAGATCGTGATTAGGATGTCAAATCAGATCATGCCGGAAGTTCGCGCAACATTATTCGCAAGCTTAAGTCTTCAGCCGTCGTCATCTGCTGGTGGCATCTGGGTAGATGCAATCCAATCCTCCATCATGGCTTGGCCACCGCCAATTGATGTCAGCTCCTTGCCCTTCCTACTCTTTCGCTTGACAACTAAACATAGTACCCGGCCGTRGATGGAAAAGCCTTCRTAGGATGTATCCAYGGCCATCTTCTTCTTGTCATCCGCCGCCTCACCGGCCTCGAGATCGGTGTCTTTCATTCGTTCTGCTGATAGTTCGATTCCTGAGGCGGCTTCTTGGGTCGAGTCGAGGTCAGTAGTCGCTGTGCGACGTTTCGACCGTCGAGGATTGTCGTCTTCCACAAATAGAGAATCAGCAATGTCGGCAGCTGGAAGATCCGCCATAGTCATCCTGTCTTCGTCACTTTCTTCTCTTCGAACGACAGGTAAACCGTCGACCTCAATGGGAGCGTCGTTTGTATCTCCGGTTAGCTTGTTGGAGTTCGATTTCAAGGYCTTCTTCTCCGTGTCCCGAAAGCTTTTATGTTTAGTGAGTAAGGAATGGCGCGTGCTATTGTCCGTCAGGAATATAGAAACCTCGAAATCGTCTGCGGAAAATGAGTATAGGATTTCCTTCACTAGGTATTCGGCAAAAACCTTCTGCCACGATATCTTTCACGCCCTTCTTTTTCCCTCCTCTTCCTTTGCTCCTCTCATTCTCTTCTCGAAGTTTAGGTAATACCAGAGGTCGGACACTTTGGATGACGCGAGGCAGGACCGGGTTTCGCGAATTCAACAGCCAGCTCTCCGCGAGAGCAGGATTATCAACATAGATGCGGCATTCAAGTACGGAGAATTTGGTTATTCGCAAATATCTGCGTATCGGTGCCATAGCGCTGCATCTGGGACAGTTTGTCTGGCAATAATGGCATAGAAGTAGGATTGATGTCAACGACTTTGTTTTACAAGTTCGATGTCGTCGACAGAATGGTAGCCTCGTGATTACGTAAGATGGTGGGTCTGTGATGACCTCGCTTTATCCCGACGGGATTCTTATATTTTCCGCAGTCGTTGCTCATCAAGCCATGATTTGAGTTCATCTCAGAATTTTCCCTTCTATTCAACTGTAAATTCTCTGGGCGTGTGACCTCAAGTCGTGATATCTAACTTGAAGATAAGAGACYAGGGCGTAGCACCACAAAGTCCGGCTCAATWGCGCTCCTAGTACTACMTACTTGGYCAGGTAGGTTGCTGGCATAAAATCAGAGCCCGATATCAGTTCTGAACAATGTCACAGAGAAACCTTTGCAGGCTTATGTACACAATCAACAATGATTACCTGCTTTCATAATCCCTTTACATCAGGCACCAGCATTGTTGTCCAGGGAGCAGCCGTGCGTCCCTCGAGCGACTAGCATCTGCAGGTGAACGCGGGAAAACCCCAACCCCTAAAATGTTGAATGGCAATCACAAGACTTCGTAATATCAAAAGAATCTCCGACAACACGCCTCTTTCAAATATTCGTTCTTTGGGAGTTTTCTCATTGAGATCCAAATATGAACAAAGTAGTAGAATCGTCTGCTAAGAGTATTGTCATTCCCCGACCTTCATCGGTCTTCAGCAGGATCGTGCGAAGGGGTGTCTCAACACACGAACTTGATGCTACGAAGGGTGGTGAGTTTTGAGATAAAATATTCTTSGGAGATTTTGTATTGAACTGTTCCAGATCGTGAGCGTGTGGTCATACTAGGCTCAGGGTGAGTTTCCTGGTCCAAATTATATGCAATACCTGACCTTATATTAGCTGGTCCGGATTTGTCCTCTCACGGGAATTGGACAAGAAGAAATATCAACCTGTTGTCGTATCACCAAGATCATATTTTGCCTTCACGCCACTACTAGCTTCGACTGCAGTAGGCACGCTCGAATTCCGCAACACCTTGGAATCAGTGAGAGCACGACGTTCAGGTGTGGAGTTTTTCCAAGGCTGGGCGGATGATGTCAATTTCAATGAGAAAAGACTCATCATAGAAGAGTCGGCTCGAAAGCCAGCGCGTCCCTCGGAAAGCAATGTCATGTCCGCGAGTGCCGCGAGAGATGAAGCCCCCTTTATCTTAAAAAAGCAGAAGGGTCAACTGTTTGACCTGAGTTACGATAAGCTCATCGTTGCTGTTGGCTGCTATAGTCAAACGTTCGGTACACCTGGAGTGAGAGAAAATGCGTTCTTTTTGAAAGATGTCACAGATGCGAGGAGAATCCGGAAGCGCATCTTAGAATGTAAGTCTATTTCCCGCCCTCAATTCCCTCCTCAAAGCTAACTCAACTCCCACTAGGTTTTGAAATAGCAGCCTCACCCAATACATCCGACCAACTGCGTAAATCRCTGCTTAACTTCGCAGTAGTCGGCGGTGGGCGTAAGTCATTCCTTCCTAGTTCCTAATTCGCATACCACAAGCTCTCACTRATGGATCCTCTYAGCAACCGGCATCGAATTCGCAGCCGAGCTSTTCGATCTCTGCAAAGAAGACCTCAGAAAAGTATACCCAACCCTAATCCCCTCCGTGACAATAACAATCTACGACGTCGCCCCCAAAATCCTCCCAATGTTCGACAGCAAACTAGCCGACTACGCCTTGAACCTCTTCAAACGCGACGGCATCCGCATCAAGACCGAACACCACATCGAATCCCTCCAAGCCGGTCTCCCAAGCCAATCCACATCATCATCTCCCATCGACGACGGCGGCTGCTTCACGCTCAAAACCAAAGAAGGCGGCGAAATAGGCGTAGGAATGTGCGTCTGGTCAACGGGTCTAATGATGAACCCCTTCATCCAACGCGCCCTCGACGACGTACACACCTACCCCCTCTCMTCCGCCTCCCTCTCCGGCCCCCTATCCACAGATCCCACATCCAAGAAATGGTCCCTCAAACGCTCTCCCCGAAACGGCGGATTGCTCGTCGACGACCACTTCCGCGTGAAACTCGTTCCGCGAAACGGAAACGGCACCACCTCGCCCTCATCCCCCACGTCCTCACAGCCATCCATCCCCGAAGCAACCATGCACGACGTCTTCGCGCTCGGCGACGTRTCCGTCCTTGAAGTCGGCCAATTACCCGCGACYGCACAAGTAGCCTCTCAAGAAGCGAAATGGCTCGGCAAATACCTCAACAAGGGACCCGACACTTCCTCCACCACAGACGGCTTCAAATATTCCGACATGGGTGTCTTGACATACGTYGGGAACATGAAAGCCATCATGCAAGGKAAAGGCGGGACTGAGATCAAAGGCCGTACTGCGTGGTTGATATGGCGAGGTGCTTATCTCACTAAAACGATGAGTTGGAGGAATAAAATCCTGATCCCAATGTACTGGTAAGTTATCACTTCTGTCCCTCTACTGAACTCCGCACGCTGACATTCTGTAGGGCAATCAACTGGTGTTTTGGTCGCGATATCTCTCGCTTCTGAACCACACCTCAKCATCCCCTTMCCTTKTACACTTCCCTTTCCAAACCKTGTCTTAAAATTGTTGTATTAGAATGTAACCCCAAACCCTATTTGCTTTACGCCCGGCGTTCTGTATGATCACAAATCCCATAGACTATAGATAGCGTTGCTGTTAGACAAGCCTGTATTTTATTATCCTTTTTTAACTGCACAACAAACTTAGACAATTGTATTCGCTCCAATCACTCTGCATAGACTCAACCACACTTTGAGATGAGAGAAGAATACCAGACATTAGAATCATACATTCTAACAGATACTTCGAACTCTGGAAATATCATTATAATCATACATCCTATCCTCCAACCACAACCCACAACACAACCAAACAGATACTTTCCCTTTAATTATCTCCCGCCTTACCCCTCTTCCTATACCCGCCTTTCTTCGCAACAACCGAGAAAGCATCTTTCCCATCCCTATTCACAGCAGTTTTCTCGAAGTCCATCTTCATTCCATCCTCCAAGACAGCAGTGATAGTACTTACCGCCTCATCTCTTGCATCCTTCCCACCTCGTTGTAAAGGCTTCTTACCTCCAATGATCTTCAGCTTCAAATCAGCAGGCGCAATCCCATCTTTACAGTCTGAGGAGTCAGAGACCATAGTCCCATCTGTGCAGATGATGATGTCGCTGAAGATCTCCGCTGGACCGATGTCGCTTGGTAAAGCTCCTGAAGAGGTGCTTGTGGGAAGTTTGACGGTCGAACTTGCGCCGTTTGACTGGGGAGATGAGCCTGGAAGAGCACGGCTGGAAGATCTTGGGAGACTGGCGTTAGCATGTTGCCTTAGTTAGCTTAGTTGCTTTGTATAGCACTTACGAAGTGTGATCAGATGCTACTGGTGGAGCGCCGTATTTGGGTGGTGAAGGACCCTCTGACCCACCCATAGGGATATATTGAGAAGAATTCGACGGGTTGTGAGGAGTAGGGCAGTCGTCTGCTCTTTTGGCAAACTGACCGTCGGCACATAAGACAGAAGATGGTTCTGCTTGTGATGCYCYAGTCTTATCAGACATACCGCATTCACTTCAAACCATTAGTTGTTTGCTTTCGAGAGAGTAAACTAGGACTACATACCTAATAGTCATTGTCAAAGTGACTGTTAGAACATCCATAAAATTATACATGGTAACTGTATCAGAAAAATGTGTACTATGCCATGTCTCAGTGGTTGTGCAAGTCTCGGTGGAAACTGCAGGACAATCAGCACTTGTTATTGCTGGGCAAGAATAATTTGCGTGAGGCGGCATTTGTGGCATGGGAGGTATGATTGACACCGAGCTGCTTTGAGGCGTTGCAGAAGTGGCATTCTGTGTTATTGGACAGGTCGTGTTCTGGGCTGAAGCGCTCATGGAGGGCATTGCTGATATTGACGAGGGTTGAGCACCCGAAGTCATATTACCACCACTTGAGCCGGACATCTTTGACATTGCCGAAGACATTGCAGCGGATGTTGTCATATTGCTCGAAGAGGGTTGGGCTTGTGAACTCATGTTCGAGGTGGCTTGACTGGAAGATACCGCAGAAGACATTGTCATGTTATTCGAGGTCATCGACGTTGAATGATTATTGACTCCTGATTCTGAAGAGTTAGTGGGCATCGGTACCGGTGTATGGGCAAAAGAATAAGGTCCCAGAGGAGCAGGGGTTTCAATCTCTCCTGAGGCTGATGGTTTAGGCGACATCGCAGAGGTCATCGATGATGAGGGACCCGATAACATTGGGCTAGAATGCCCAGATGCGGCACTCGACGAGATACTCACCAACGAGATCTCAGATCCCATTGAGGCAGTCGAAGAAACACCTATGTTCATTCCCTCGGCGCTCGAGRGCCCATTCATCAGCGATATATCAGATCCCATCAAGGCCGTCGAAGAAACACCAACGATTGTTCCCACTGCTGTCTCAACTGACCCGATAGCCGCCGTTGTTGATAAAGCCTCTGCTAAAACCGCGATATTGGAAGCACCCGTGACGCTAGCAAGTAAACTTCCAGCAGCACTTGTAGCATCACTAATAAGCCCATCGACACCCTCAGTAGGAATCGAAGTGACCAAGCTCCCAACTTCCGCCATAGCGTTACCAGGCAAATCATTACCAGGCAGAGCATTACCTGCTATAGAAGGATCGATGTCTTTTGCTTTGGGAGAGGTGACCCCTATGGCATCTGCAACATCTGCTATAGCACCCATCATGGCTGCGAATGGAGACTCGGGTCTGGCATCTCGCTTCTGTGGATTTGTGTCCGTCGAACTAGCATCATTAGATTCACAATATCCTCACTTCATCCATTAACCTCCCATATTAGCCTCCACCTGGCTAGGCTCTCAAAACATACCTCCAATCCAATTCAACCCACTCTTCCGAGTCTCTRTCGCCGACCCTATCYTCGTCCTTTCCACTAACCATAAACTTGAACCCCTCGCCGATAGATATCACAATTAGGACTGCAATGGCAATCAATACCGCAATGGTAATTACTGGCGCTCCGAACCGACGTGAGGAAGGCATGATGATGCCTGGCGCAAAAGGGAATCCCAAAAGAGTCCAAAAAGAGAGTAATTACTTCTGGGAAGTGGAAAGGTGGACCAAAAGAGCGTAGAGGGAATCCAAAATTTGGCTTGCATGTAAAATTGGAGAGAAGAAGTTTGCAGAAGGAGAACAAGATAATACCAGCTCACCAATAGTTCCTGCCTCTAGCCTTACCRGTAGAGCCTACCTGCCTTGAATGTCTTCGAAAGGGTATAGTAGATCGCTCCTTCCGAAAGTAAAGATTGGCACGGCGCATTTATTGACTTGAAAGAAAGCGTTCAATTCATCAGACGTATCTACTGAAAGAGCTCATCTCAAGCAAATGTCATATTTTTGCCAAATAACACCCCTGAACAAATGCCCACTACCTTCCCACATCTAATATCTCTTTCCTTGACGCAGAACATCACCAAACTCCTCCAAAGGACTTCTGATGAGCTTGGTCTCCTTCCATAAGTTGGGGGTCAAGTATCCGTATGTGTTGCCGACAGCCACGAAAGTAGCCTTGAGAGTRTTCTCGAGAGTCTTGGTGGATCCGGAGGAGGAAGTGTAAATGTCATCGACACCGGCAAGTTGTAGAAGACGCTTGACGGCAGGGGAGGCGACGAGACCAGTACCACGGGGAGCTGGGATAAGCTACGAAATTGTTAGCATGTATCATTGCGCTATTCTTCCCGCATAACTTACTCTGACTGAGACGGAACCACACTTTCCAGACTCTTTTGTTGGTAGAGAGTGAGGAAGACCCAAGTTTGTACCCCAGTAACCTCTTCGGATTGGGAGAACGCTCAACTTGGCGATGATGATAGCCGCGCGGATAGCAGTTGCGACTTCCTTTGAGGTCTTAATACCGAGTCCAACGTGTCCCTCAGAATCACCAATAACAACGATAGCCTTGAATCGGGTACGTTGACCGGCACGAGTTTGCTTCTGGACTGGCTTGATCTATTTTCCGTCGCACAAAATCAGTTTCAAGCTTCGCAGAACGCAGTTCGCAGATTTTGATATCTGCGAAGATAAAGCTTCCCATACCTTCATAACCTCATCCTTCAGTTTTGGCAAGAAGAAATCCACGATTTGGTACTCCTTGATTGGGAGAGAGTGCAAGTAGATCTCCTCCATCGACTTGATCTTCCCATCTTTAACAAGACGACCGAGCTTGGTGACAGGCTGCCATTCCTTCTCCTCGTTCTTGTTTGCTCCGCGACGAGTACCACGTCTTCCGCGCCCACGTCCTCTGTCGCCACGATCTCCTCCACGGTCGCCTCGCGATCCAAATCCACCTCCGCGAGCAGCAGCTCCGCCTCGTGGTGCGTCAGCCATATTGAGTCGAATTGATCGGGGTGGTGATTTTCAATCCGGGAAGTTGTGCGTTTGGCGACGTTCGACGTTGATCTTTTACAAAATTCGAGGTCCAAAACAATGTGGTGTGGGTGGGTTTGCAAAGCTAAGCGAGGTGAATGTGGTCCAAGCTCATGGATGGCACTTGGAGGGGCATATCACATGATCTTCCCCCTTTTGACTCGGAGCTCATGCCCGTGCAATGTTGATCGATCCGCGTTGTACGAGATCTACGAGATGTGCGTTGGAACGTGAGCATTTGCAGGGCATACAATATATGATTCATCTGCTGGATAATGTAACATGCTTGGTTGGGCAAAATCAAGAAGTGATATTCTCGACAAACAAAAAGGTATCATGTGCGCTACGTAAATCGGTACGTTATGCTACTTTTTACAATCCTTCATCCCATATGAACGCCATGTCCCTTATCTCACTGCTATCCAGTGTTGTAGATCGATGTTAAACTCCCTGGCTCCCTAGTCATACAATGGTGACCGACTTAAATTTTGTCAATTGCCTAAGACCTGTTCCCTTGCTTTCCGTTCCATGAACAAACCCCGGACGCCTGGAATCACTGATGTGGATATGTCTGACGGCGTCTATTTTGTTGATCCATCGCTAATGCTGTGAGCTTCGTGTTGAAGATCGTATCGCAATGCAATTAAAGACATTCCTATGCCAAGTGAGATAGATGAAGGTGTGTGCTGTTGTCGCCACTCCTCTTCAAACATCATTGTTCCCCTCATGCCGATCCCGCATTACGCCCCGGTCGTGCCCCGTTCGCCATGCTTTCCTTCCATATGTCCAAAAATGTATCGTGAGTGCTGTTTTACCAAGAAAATGTCGTTTCTCTGTAGGAGAGGTTTCCATCCTCTCTTGTTGTGGCCGAGGTGAGTTGCACCGCYAACCATCGTTCTTCCGAATTGATATGTAAGTATGTAACCGCATATCGTGAGTTTTCTGGGATTGTAGGGATCTCCTCAGGTACTCCCTCTCCTTCGATCTGCGATAACCAAGCACAAAGACGAGCAACTGTGATAGTGTCAAAACATAATCCTTCACGTCGTGCTTTAGACCACAATAACTGAATTGCTTGTCGTCGAATTCTCCGATCGCGACATTTTATCGCTGTGATTGCAAGTGGAAGCACGGTTCCCATATCGAGAGTGAATCGAGCAGTATTTGTTGGCTCATCCGGTCGGTTGATGAGTTGAGATGATTTAGTGATGACTTCCGTAAATAGAGCTGTGAACTCGTCGTATAACATCTCTGAATGTTGGACGCTCGAAGCGAGCAAGACAGTAGCAAGGTTATAGTAAATACTTAGGATATTGGTTACATCGGTCAGCACTGCTCCGGCCTTGAGTTCTTTCGCATAGATAGCTTGAAAGGCCGCTCGCCATTGGTTGAGTTGATTCGAGTAATGTTCGTGTTGTTGAAGCCAAAAGGTAGAGTTGAGAATATCCGGATGCTGTTGTGCGTGACCAAGAGACTTTAAATAAAACTGCGCGATGCCTTGCATTAAGAAATCCCAAGATTCTCTTGCTTCCTGGACGCTGCAAAATGAATCAGTGGTGATGATATCTGCCCATTCGCATTCGGGCATCGGAAATGGTGGTGGGATGAAGAGCCCCTGAACGTCGAGTCGTGAGAAYAGCCTCCCTAAATCATCCACTAGCCCATCTTGTATCTCAGAGAGTGAATCTTGCGACAATCGTGAACTCTGACCTTTCCGCGCGGTTCGCCAGTCCGCTAATAACCTCGAACCCCCTCGTAGATGCGTTAAGGACCCATCATAGCTTCCTTGGAGTGCTTCGAATGTCATGAACAATACACATGAAGTCAAAGATATCCTCAAATGTCGTCGGCCATCGGATAGTAAGTTYCTCAATGCCCCGATGGCTCTACTATATTGTCCAAGTGCGTAACTATGATGCTCGTCGAGATGGCGATGATCTATCTGGGGGAAGCCCGACAACGACAGCCGCGTTGGGAACGAAGTCACCTCCAGAGACTTTGCGAGGGCTCCCAAAGCTATCGTGGCGTATCGTATTGGTTCATCTGTATGGCATAATTGAAGAATCTTTTCTGTCCAGAAAGTCGGATCGAATTCCCCACCAATTTCCCCTGCAGTTTTATCACAAAAACGTTGAAAGTATCGTCGCTCTTCGTTGGTACCTGGAATTGCTGTCGATGGTGCATATGGCATCACAGAGACTGGTCTTGGATGAATGGCAACTGGTGTTACTTGCTTTTCGGAATCTGTCTCCACGGTACTGTACCCTCCACATTCCCGTCCTAGGTTTTGACATCGGATGCATCCTGGCTTAGTCTCGTCGCATTTCACTCGTCGTTGTCTATATATTGTGAGTATAATGTAGTGTAAGGAATCCTGACCATGAAGTAGGGAAAGTCGCAGCCCCTCCATGGCAAGAAATCTATACATACTTGCATGTGGAGCAGCCGGTCTTCGAACGAGGCCCGCTCTTTCGCAACCCTTGACTCCGCGAGCTCTGTTCTGGAGAAGCCTGATTCGGGTCCGCAAATTGGTTGAAAAATTTGTAGACATTCGGGAAAGGGTGTCTCAATGACATTGTTCTTGTCGTCGACCACAAAGGAGCGAATGTGGTTGCCCATCAATGTCATCAAGAGCCGAACTCGGACGGTGCCACCACAAAACGGACGATTCGCAATATGTTGACGGGAGATGAGCGGGTTTGAATCAACGGATTCGAACAATTCCAAAGAGCGTGTTGCATGTCCAGAGTCTCCGTGGTCATCAGTGAGATGATTCTCCGTACGCCGCTGGGGAGCGTCTGTTTTGCGCGGTGCCCATGACAGTGGAAATCTAGTACGAAGATGAACAGACTCTGCCACGCTGAATGCGTGCCATTGCTTTATGGCTAATTTATGCCAGTGTGATAGGTTGCCAGGGGCATTAATCTGGCTAAAAGCAGATCCCCAGTAATATGTGAATCTAGAGGGTTACCAGTAATCAGACTCGATACATTATGTGACGGTTCCGGAACCTACCTGGCTGAAGCTGGGGCAGTGGGTGTGCTCGCTGGGTGTTCCCCTCAACTCCCCTCCCCCATATCAGCAATATGCGGTACCAAAGTCGATGTCATTCCAGGATATATTTTGGGCTCTGGGCCAATGAGCGAGTAGAAGGTAATTTAAAAGAGCAGGGAATAATCACGTGTACCGGTACTAATCTGCAGTGACAGGGCGTAATGGGCCAGTCAGAGGGAGTTGGAGCCCGTAGAGGGGGGCCTCGCTAAAGAAAACCTATGGGGTTGGCTATAGCAACAGGCTTGAGTTGTCTCCTGAGCGTTTTCCCCAGGTTGGCGAACCTCCTACTTCTACTTCGTACTTCTACTGTACCTCCGTAAAGGCTTGCTCTTGGGGACTGCATTCTCCCTCCTTCACACTGCAGTCCCCTACTCCCTACATGGTAATATCGCCGTGCTGCCATGGCCCAGCGGTCTAACCGTAGGTCGTACGTGTCTTCTCCTGTTCGAGCTGGACGTCTTTACACAAACAAACTGCTATACAAACCGCTGTCTCTCGCTCTCTTCCTTCGCCCCTACCACATCTTCTCTTTTCACCTTACTCTTACTTAGTTCTTACTCACATACTCCGTATACCCTCCTCACTCGTGTCCAGGCTACTCGTGCTCGGTACAGTACGAGTTCGCTCTACTAATCACCAGTCACCCGCTCACCCGCTTCCCGCTGTCATGGAGTGAGTCGTCTTGCTCCATCTGCATATATGGCTTAGGGCCACCGCTCAGTCCTGGGGTTCCTAGTTCCTAGTTCCTGCAAATCGAGCCGTGGCTGATGGATGAGCATCTGGACTGGCTCTTCATGCGAAAAAGCTGGAGCCACTCAAAGAAGAGCGTCCTATTGGGGGACACACGACGAGCGCCCCTCTGATGCATCGTTAGCGCTTAGCTGGAGGTCCCCCTCGCTCCCCCAACTTTCGCCCTTCTCGGAGATCTATACCGACGTCCCGGAACAGAGCAGAATTGCCCAGCTGTGTATTCCGTATGATACGGAATATACAGTACAGACTGTAATGCCAAATCGCATTCAACACATACGGAGTACTTCGAAGTACGAAGTAAGAACAGCTCCCTCCGCTGCCCAGAGGAACCTTGTCCCACTCCGGACTCTGGCTGGCTGGGTCGAAGCTGTTCAACTAAGCCTATGTACGCAATAGGAGGCAGAAAGAACTTTTCAAGTACGGCGTGTCCACGGTTACCAATGTTCACGATGTCAGAGACATCATGCGCACAGCCGATGCACAGAAAGAAAATTCTCTCCTCAGTATCGGCCGGTGTTTCTGCTTCTACTCTCTTGGCATGAGGCGATTGCCCAATAGAGAATCGGCAATGCGTTGCGGTGTGGTGGTGTTTCGTCTTGTCCTCGCCTACCCATGATCGGCTCCGTACATAGAACACATCGTCGTCGCTCGACTACTCAACCCCCCCTCTGGTTCACCATATCTTCGCTAAAGCTTCGCCAAAGCTTCACCTCCTGTCCACATCTGGCTCTCTGTCCGTACTTGAGTACAATACACAACTTGTGCCGGCGATATGCTGTGGTTCGTTGAAAGCGCCGTCTGCAGTCAGCCCGAAGGAGGTGTTCAAGCCTCAAGAGAGGTTGTTGAAGTAGAGTTCGCGGCAGCGTGGCAAGCGGGGCCCTTCACACGATCTCTCCCCATAGAGGAGGGTGGGTGTTTTTCCACACGCCGTGGACATCGTGGGGTCTACATGCACCTCGTTAGTAGTCCCTTTGAGAAGAAGCTTCAATCTCTCCCTCTCAATTCGTTCCTGCGTATCATGACACACAATCTCCTCTATTCGACGTCAGCCTTACCCGTTTGAATCCTTCCTACAGGAGTGATGGAAGCTTCAGATCTCCTAGGAGCCTCGCAGCCACGTGTTGGATCTATGATGACGCTTCTTTTGGGTTGCTGAATGTTTCTAGACTGTTGGTCCAACAGTATTTGCGTTTGATATCGAACAAGGTAGGGGTAATAGCGCGCCGGCATCGAGAGCTTCAAAACTCCCCTGTACGGCGTACATCTGAACTGCCAATGCCGAATCAGGCTCCCCCGAACCAWCTTTGGGTGACTGTCGCGTGCGCACTTCAGTCAGAGTACTCCGTACTCGGTAGTATGAGCCAAGTCGTAGATGTCTRACGAACTGGGCGATAGTCTACTGTTTCATGATGGCATGGACGGAGGAGGCAAGTAAGAAAAGAGACTCTGCTTAATATTTCCAGCAGGGCGAGCTAAAGTCCATCCGAAGTAGTAGTACCGTCTTCATTCAGTGTGGCACAATTGTTCGTACTTCATACATGTCAATTCCAACAGGGGTTCCGAAAAGCGTAGTGTTCCAGAACACCAGTCGTCCAACATCAAATCAAATCTTAATAGCGAGCATTAAGATCTTACGCCCATGGTTCTCATCCCCGCGCCACTATTATGGCATTTTTTGACAGCGTCAAAACCACGATACCTCTGACCATCTCTGGCGACCTCGAGATTGGCTTCAAGGATGACAACGCTTTCCATCATCCCATGTCGCATCCTTCGACCGGAGCCCGGGATTTTCATTGGCATGAATGATCAGATGGGCATGATCTTCCCGTGAGCGTTCATGGCTGCTCGGATGTCTGCCGAATCTCCTCGTGGCATTGCGTCCTCTGCTGAAGAACTACAACGATCCAAGCCACGCGGAGTACAGAAGCCAACATAGCGGGCCACTTTTCGCCCTCAACTTGGGCTCATTCTCCTGAAATCAAGGAACTCGAGAGGAGGAGAAGAGATCCTCCCGTGTTGCACCACAGCTCGGCTGCCTCTATTCGGTAGATTGGTTACCCAAGCCGCATATGAAGCATAAACATTCTTTCGTTCGAAGTCAGACAGGGTCCGACCGCGTGGGGTTTTTACGCGCTGGAGGAGGTCTCATAGGTCTGGTCGGGCTCAACACCAATCCAAGAAGTCGGAAAGAAGCACTGAATCATTCTAGAATCTCGAACGGTGTCCACCTATTCTGGAAAGAGTATACGAAGTCAGCATCATGTTCAAAATAGGAGCCTCATTCTCGTACAGACAATAATCACGCCCTGTTTGATCCTACTCCGCCTATCGAATTGTACAACTCCATACCGATGTTCGATTGGAGACAGATATCAGAATCTGGATGGAGGTGGGGGTATTGTCATCAACGGCGACAGATTTTGTATGCACCAAGTGTGCTTTCGGCGGTACTACTCTTTTGTCCAGTAAACTTCTGGCCGATGCGGCGATGCATAAACATGGCTGTCAAGCTGACGGTTGGTTGGCCTCAATTTTTGGCATGGCTGCGACGAGGCGCTCACTTTCAGTCTTGATTCATCACCACCATTATCAGGCTGACTTACGTAGCCGAGCATCACACAAACTGCGGCAACATTCGTATCTAACACGGTTAGTACTGTCACCAATTTTGACAGCTGCATCTAAGTAATCGCTAACCTACACGGGTCATTGTTTGTGGATGGCTATACTTTCGCCATTTTTAAGCTCGAGTCGCCCTTTAGCAACAGCTAAGTCTAGTATGTATCTGCAGCTCCTAACAGTCAAGATCGGGTAAACATACGACCTAAGAGCTAATACAACCAACAAGGACATGCCAATGTTTGTTGCATGTAGTGCTTCTTTATCTCTGTGGTTCGTCCTACAAAGTAATCTCTGTAACGTCAGGCTGCCAAAGCATGCAAATTACCTGTACGTCTAGCTCTATGGTATAATTTACGTAGCTCTTAGAAGAGTCTCACTCTAGGCAAAGTGCTCAGGCCACACTCATTAGTATCACAGAAAACACAACGACTTCTAAATCTCAACTCTTCGCCAATTGAAATCTAAATACGCACCAAATGATGCGATATCTCAGATGATAGATGGACGTTCAAACATGGGTGCACGACTCCAAGTTCAGTACTATTCTCCCTGCTGAAAATTGTGCAGTCTCTCTTGTCCTCATCCTTTTGCCATCCATATACTTATCTGGCAGGAAAGTCGGACATTCAGCCTCATAAACATACACAGCCAGTGGTGATTCCACATCTCACTTTGCCAACCTCAACGTGCCCCTTCACAGTCATATATAAAAGCCAAGCTATCATATTCGGCTCCTAACCAAGGCCATGAGCCTCTTCGGATCATGCCTGGATATAAGCCTCATCTGAGATGGGATCTGAGACCCAGATTAATTTCGATCTGCATAGAATCGGCTCACTCCTACCGCTCAAGTTAGTAATGGCAGATGAAATCATATGTTGAAATATTCGTTGTGGCTCCTTTTCTGGCTAGGGTACCAATGCTCTCGAGTAACGACTCTGCTTCCATCTTCTCACACCAAACCCTTCGCACCAACAAACCCATTATCCAGACCTTGTCAAAACATCCAACACCAGCTCGTTCCAACAGCACAACAAACCAACAATACCCATTCCAACAGTCTTCTACAGACATCAAACCCTCCAAGTCTTCACACCTCGGCGTTCAGATCTCAACTTCGGCGACTTGATTCTATATCTGATCGTTACACAGCCAAGGTCACATCCTGTTCTCACTCATCATGACTAAGTATATTTACAGTTTGGCTCACTAATCAGCGCTGGCGCTGGCGCCTGAACACCAGCGCCGTCTGCATGTGTCAGCTCAGAGTTTTAACCTATCCTGAGGCCGACTGCCTCTTTATTTTGTTCTAGAAACAGAGCCTGCCTTGCACGATCGCTTAACTTAGATCGCTTATCTCAAGCGTAACTTGGATCTCTGCATACTATCTGAAACTATATATTGTTTGCCATTCCCAGCTAAGTTATTGTGAAAGGCTGAGCAAGCGTCCGTGGAGATCTCGAGACATAACCACAGAGACAGAAGTGCATTTACAGCTTCTATTCTCACATAGAGCGAGATAATATCTCACATTTCCACAAAACCGCTCAATCCCAAAGYAGCACTGGTATATGCCTTTAGTGCCTAATGTCTGTACACCACAAAGCGATCGAGCACTGCCTTCTTCCACGAAGACTACCTCATCAATTCAAAACTCGGCTCCTGAAGCTCAACTCCCTCTCCCCACCTTGCCTTACCGAAATAAGTCCAATATTGCAAAGACTTGCTCTCAAGACTACGTATTCCACTTCCATTTCACAGCAATCTARTGCCATCTTCCCCTTTCCCTCCTCTCCAATTCAAGCATATMKTRTGGCGCGCCATACYACCCCCCAACAACACGTGGCGAGGAAACAAAACAAACTACATGCAGCCAAAGATTGTATCACACGATCTATACCACACTACAAACCCCGCGCCAGAACCACTCAGCAGCRTACCTACCTCCCTYCCCGCCTCGCCTTTCCTCCTCTCCCCACGAGGAAAACATATGCATATATTTTCCATCCCACATATTCCTCCCACTCTCGCAATGGCAAATGTATACACCGGTACAGTACACACTTACACAGCATATTTGTCATCACTTCACAGCCACTTAACGGCATGAAACCTCTGCTCCTCGCCTCGCCTTACCCTACCTGCCATCACCACAGCCAGCGTYGCAAGTTTTAGATTCCAGWTTTGGGTTTCAGATTTGTGTTTGGGAGTTTGGGAGTCTGCTTAGAGAGGATTACTAAAATCAGAGTCGGACCGAGAGGTTAGTGACTAGAAATACGATTTCGAGTGGGATGTTGCATGGATGGTAAACTCCATTTAGGTACAAAGGACTTGAGATGGCGTTGGAGAGAGTATACTTCGGCTTGCTCGGATATTCTGCCTTGAATGTGCGTTTGTTAGAGATGTGTTGTATCATTGCATGCGGTAAGATGCGTGGACGTGTTTGTGACTGGGCTAGTCGGCGATAGCATGAAATGTTTCTAGGACGGGAGAATAAGGAATTAGATTATAAGATAATCATTATTAACGTTCTGTATTCTGAAAAGCGCTGCATAATCCTAAGCCTATACTAAACGGCGTATACAAGCATTCAAGCTTGATCCTGGACGCCAGTAGGCAAACCTTGGTACCGTGTCTGTCATAACATGACTCCTATCGGAGAAGAAAACGCCATCCAATGTTGAAAACCAAGTGGTTACAAAACCTCCACCAAATCTACCCTACGCCGAAGTACCCGCTAAACGCCCAACGAGGGTCARATGAGAATYATCCTGTTCTTGGACTYCTTCTCCGGCCCGTACTTTGTGSCAAGATGTTAACATTCTCTCGACCCTCCGCCGGGAGCACGCCATAGCTCTTCTTGCTCYTCAGAACAGGCAGTTTACCCGCACCCGTAATACTTTTCTTGAACAATTCTTTGGTGTCTTTCGTGATGTCRCCAACAGAAGTTGTTGCGCTGTGAAGTTCGACGTTCAGTGATCCGGCAGGTATGTTGAGGTCGACCTCTCGTAGTCCACCACTCGTTGCTGGTCTTCCATCGGACGACGAAACAGAAACCGAAGAGGAAAATATTGGCATCGTTACGTTCTCTCTAACCACTCCTTCCATTGCGTCGTTAAAGACAACGGGTATCGTGGYGGATTTGGAGGGGCTTTTGGCATTTGAATTCGTTGGACGACGTAAACTTGCTAGTAAATGCTCATGCGCTCCCGTCTGCGGCAATTCTGTTGGATATTGATATTGAACCTTTTGAGGTGTTGCCCCGGTAGGTTGGTATTCTTGGAACGCGGCGGTTGCAATGTTCGATCGAAGATCTGCAAGCGGCTGCCTCAACACAGAATCAAGCGGCGCTAATGTCTCTTGTAGTGAACTTGTCTTAATAGACATCTCATCTCCTACATCTCGAACGCGCTCGTATGTTGCGTTAAAGTGGACTCCAATRTTGTTGTAAGAAGACTTGACCGTAGTAGACAGACCTTGAAGCGAGGTAACATGRCTATCGTGATGTTGACTATTTTGAGAGCGAGCTCGACTGACAAAGTCATCCAAAGCCTGCATTTGAGTCTCTATATCTCTTATTTGCTCATCAACGATGCGAACACTCTCTTCGTGGACAGACTTTGTAGCGGTTTGAAGAGAAGAGTTGTGTTTACTTGCAGCCTAGTGTAGAGTTAGTAAAGTAAATATGACAAAGTCTGGGGAAGAGTGGTTTACTTACCATCCAGTCATCTTTCAATTTGCATTTCAGTGCCTCTCGCGAGCGRAGTACCTCCTCAACAAGTTCACCTTCCTTGTCATTCCATTTGTCCATGCCAAGGCCGTATTGCGTCTGTGATGCCTCGAATGTTTTCTGCGAGGAGACAATGTCGCTTCGAACTCCATCAATCTTGGTGGTAAGGCGGCTATCCTGGGCTTCTCCTTGAGCGGTAATGAGATTGCTGATCTGTGACAACAGGGTCCGACGATCTGCTGCAGCCTTTTCTCTCTCGTCACGAAGCACTTCATCGAGTCKAGATTCYGTGGCCGCACTGGATTGCATAGCAAGCTCATTGGCCTCTGTCAGCTTTTGACGCAGAGTATTGGCCTCTTCCCTTTGAGCGTTGACGTGACTTAACAGTTCCTCAAATATCGCTTTGAAATCGCGCCCGAGTGAGCTATATGAGCCGTGGAGTTGGGTGTGAAAAGCACCCAATTCGCTGATAACCTCTTCTGAAATACGTGCAGCAGCAGCAGATAGCCCCTGGAGCCCAAATCCGACCTTGCTTTTGACTTCTTCTCGGAGAACTTTGATCTCCTCTAAAACGTCATCCATCTCCTCTTTCGCGGAACTTGTCTGTAGTGACACCTCTTTTTCGGATACCTCAAAGGCAGACACGTTTGTCTCCAGAAAGGCTTGAGTAGATGATAGTCTTCCTAATTCCTCTTCCACRAAAGACTGCATCCTTTCAGTCACGGCAGCCATGAGTTCCTGCTGTCGAGTTCGGAAATCATCGACTCTGGTCTCAACAAGGCTAGTAACCTCGGAGACTTGGGCTTGCGAAATTCCCCAGGTATTGCGATTGAGTGATTGAAGATCTGATTTTCTCCTGTTCTTATCATGCAATCCCCCTACATCAAGCACCGTTTTGTCGAGAGTAGAGATGAGCTCGCTTCCCACTGCACTTAGTTGGTATTCCGTCTGCTGATGAGCCTTTCGAAGCATGGTCTCCTCTGCCAAACTCTGACGCGTCTCATTCAGGACGAATTCGGTCTGGTCTAAGACGGTTTTGGTGTCGTCGAGTGCCAATTTTGTGCCTTCGTTCTCTTTCTTCAAGGTCATGAAATTTGAAGTCAGGGAGTACAACTCCTGTACCTTATTGCGGAGGTTTATTTCCATCGTTTCAATCTTCGCGGCTTGCTCCTCGCTAAGTATGCGTCTCGACTCGCTTTCGACCGTCATCTCTTCGTAGGCATCGTTGGCTAGGTAAACCCCGTTTCTTTGTCGGGTTGCTATCAGTTCGCTCTTGAGCTTCTCAATTTCGTGCGTAAAGTCTTTCAGAAGCGTCTTCTTATCAATCCTCTGATTCACCTGTGGTTTATTCCGAATATTCTTAGCCCTGAACGCGTAGTCTAAGGTCGAGATAGTTTCCTCGAGATTGCTTTTTGCTGGTGATACCGTTGCAATGATACATGTTTTAGTCCTGCCACCTAGGGAGTCTTGAAGAAGTCGAGTAAGTTTCGATTCGCGGTAGGGAATATAAGAGCTTCGGTCGACCAGAGCGTTAATTACTCTTCCAAGACTTAGCAAGCTTTTGTTGATGAGACCTGCCTCTGCGGCACGTTTGTTTTCCGCTCCACTACGCTGAATATTCTCGCTACCTGCCAAATCAACGAGATTTAACTTTCCAGCGCTGACATATTCCTCGCCGTTCTCTCCAGTTCGTTTGATGTACGCTGTGACTGTAAAGACGGTATGACTTCGACTGCTCAAGTCATTACATTTCGTCGCAGCGACTTGTCGCTTATGACTGCCATCTTGAAGTAGCTTGATGCCATCTACAGCACTTTTGATGTGTGATTCTTCCATCCCTTGAACAATCGTGCTCAAATGACCGGGTCTGCTTTTGTCATCGAATATTTTCAGTTTCACATTGTCGTCCCTAGAAATCAGATCGCGAAGCTCCTCGTTGTATAATTCGATGAATGAGCACTTGACCGAGGATTCTGCATCGTCAATTTCAAGGCGGTTGAATAGCGACTGGAGGGCTCGAGGAATGATACCTGCAGCATCTGAGAGCATACCATGCGTATCATTCATRTCTCCGGACATTGTATAGGTTTTACCAGTACCCGTCTGCCCGTAGGCAAATATGGTGCAATTGTAACCCGAGAGCATCTAAAGTTATAAGCGCAACCCGAAGGGCAAGTAGAATTGGGACCATACCTCATCCAAGATTGGCGTAACCACGTCATCGTATATCATCGCTTGATCGGCTGCAGACGAAAATACTTTGTCGAAATGATATGTTTTGTTACTGAGGGCGCTGGGCCCCATTGAAAGCTCTAAACTATGGCTCTTGACACCGTCCGTTGAGAGCACAACTCCGCTATTCTCGCGAACTTCGCGCTCGTTGCGACCCCTACACCGAACCACGACATTGATATTTGTCTCCTCGTCATCGTGCTCGAAATCTCGTTCCTTGCGCTTATGCCCTCCATTTGTAGTCGCTACTGAAATGACAGAGCCAACAGGTGATGCCGCACCAGACCTGTCTGTTCGAGAGCTGGGAGGGGCCGCCGAGTGCGCTCTGACTGTGGAAGGCCTTGTTGGCGGGCGCATACTGTTCTTTCGTGAGAGCGCAGCCACCGCTGGCCGAGGAAGTCCTGCCATACAATTCTAGAAATGTTTACTTCGCGAAATCGTAGGCGCGTCGAGAGCTTTGCGATTTTGAACCGAGGTTTTGCAAGACCGGGAGGATGATTGTTAAGTCTTGGACGAGCTTGGTGAGCAAAGTAGTTCCTTGTTGAAGTACCCGGCAGATACCGCGAYTTTGCTGTATAGATGTTTGTCGATTCGATRTGGAGTTGTTGATATAAATTCCTTGATTGCGACTTCAAGCTGAGCGTGAGCTCATTTTCTGGTCCGTGCACCCTTCATGGTTGGCTCGGCGACGCCCCTCCAAGGTGGGTCCAGGGTCATCAGCTGCACCCTGCGACATGACATGCCCTCGATGCCGCTGCTGAAGCTCCAACTTACCAGAACAAATAACACTGCGACATACATATTAGACTACGATCCTCGATGTAGCCAACATGTCACTATTCACGGCATCAGTTCGTCCTGACGAAGGTCTCGGCTTTCTAGGTAATCGCTCTTTAAGCTAGATGGGACTATTCCACCACTGACTGTTTGTGGTAGTACTTGGAGCTACCCTTCACGATATCCTCACACGACTGAAAGCCGAACCACAACGCTTCCCAAAGCTGGAGCTTACCTACGATCATACTACGCCTGTCACTGAACCTGTCATAGTGGAACTACCGCCCAACGGAATTCGGTTGCGATTCGACGGACCAGAACAGCGTTTGCGTCTGATCGAAGTGCTCGACTTTACAAAGAGCCATCTTACCTACAAGGAGAGGGACATATTGAGACCCATACCAGTCTCAGACGCACCATCCCCGCAAGCAGCCCGTGCAAGTGGACCTACTTATAGACATATTTCCAAAGTGGTCGGATTGGCATATCCTGGAGAGTACGTTGATCCGGAGGTGGGAGATCAGAGTGGAATGGGCCTTTACGTGCTCTCATATCCCGGACTTGCGTTCTCATTTCCTCTCAAGTCGTCGGCATGGTCGCCTTCCAAGATTGACTCTCTATTTTCCTCTTCTACTAGCCCACAGGCCTCATCTATGGCCATCTTTCGTGGGAAATCGTGGCCCGAAGCTCGTGGCGCCCTGTTCACGGAAGCCATCGATCCATCAGACACGTTTGCAGCTATTTTCAAAAAGAAGGAAACTGTCCCAACCGAGATACGGCTCATCAAAATACATGGAGCGGGTAGTATTGAGCTGGAACGCCCTACAGGCCACAGCTCCTTGTGGCTCCAAATGGGACAAACTTCCCCTCAAGAATTAGTATCAGAACTAGGTCCCCCGGATGCGATATACCGAAAGAACGACCGTCGCATGTCAATTCACAAGACTCGGAGAGGTACTGGAAGCCATAGCAGATCCGATACGGCTGACCTTAGACTTCAAGATGATTCGACTGACACAGATCAGTCTTCAGCGCATACCACCACAGATGAYTCTGAAGAAGACGCTGAGGAAGGAGAGGCTGCTGGAAACTTATCCGGAGAGTGCTTTTACAATTATTTCTATCACGGGTTCGACATACTGATTTCACCACCCACTGAAACTTCTCAGTGTCCGCCATCGCAAACGTTGGCAGAAAATGGGCCGAAACGGACAGCGCCAATCGATGCAACTTCACGGCTGGTTGCTTCAAAGATGATTCTTCATGGTAATATCCCCGGGTCATACCCGTTCAACAGGCACAGGCGATGCCGATGGGAGATACGATACTTGCCTCACGAGAAAGGCAAGGCTCTTGTGGACTCAGAGGCACCATTCAAAGAAGTTGAGGCTAGACTCCATGAGGAATGGAAAAGCATCTACGAAAATGACGGAGAAGCGAAGGCGCGTCAAAGAGGAATGGTACTAAACCGTGATTGGGGTGACAGTCCCGGAAGTAGCTGCGAGTTACTTGGAGGGTGGGAGGACAGTGCTGGAGGAAAAAGGGAAGATGCCGTTGGTATCGGACCCGAAGACACTGGAGGGATGGGTAGTACAACGTTGTACGGATTTCCTGGGTTAGTATTTGAGGTTCTGAAGAATGGAACTGTCAGCGGAGTTACAGTATTTTGAGACCTAGATTATTTAGCGGACATGCATAGCCGGTGTTTTGGATTTGGCCATTTGGGTACCGTTGGTTTGGAGTATTAGAGGAACTGGATGGCGTCCGCAGCATAAGAGTCAATAGATGAATGGACCATGATACCAATGATATATGAATCTCGTGTGTTGATTTCAAAAGTCTTATTTCATAGCTGGCTTTCAAAGATGAATACCTCGAGCTGAACTCCTGAATCGGATGCCTTATTACTGCCTGATTATATTTAAGGCCTGATACCGCGACCTCTTGTCGGCAGCATCAACGAAAATGTGACGGCATACCTCAGACAAGAGACGATGCCAGTACGATCCACTATCTCTTGGTCATCGACTCTGAGGTTACCAAAATCATTATTTCCGTAAGCAATTATTGACCCATTGGGGTTTGTTTGGCCACATACTGAATCGCATTGTCAGTCCTCGACCGGTTCCAGCAGATCAACCTCAGTACCTCCAACGATGCACCGATGACCTCTATGAGTGGCAGAGCCGTACGCGCGCTGCCCAGAAACCTTTTATTCTACACGATGGTCCGCCATATGCCAATGGGAGCCTGCATATCGGCCACTCGCTGAACAAAATCTTAAAGGATATTATTTGTAGGGTCAAGGTACAACAAGGTACGTGATGCCCGCGGTTAGTGGGCGCTATTCCCAGGGTCTACAGTCGGGATTTACTAATTCCTAGGTCGCAGGACGAAGAGTTATYTACGTACCGGGATGGGATTGCCATGGACTACCAATTGAGATCAAGGCACTCGAGAAACAACGAGCCGCTGTGAATGATGGAGATCTTGCTCTTGATTCTGTTGGCGTACGTGTAGCTGCCAGAGAACTTGCTGCAGCTGCCGTTGAAGAGCAGAAGAAAGGATTCCGGGAGTGGGGAGTGATGGCAGACTGGGACAAGGCCTGGAAGACGATGGACAAGACATTCGAGATCAGTCAACTTCGCATATTCCAGGAAATGGCACGGCTTGGCTTGATTTTCAGACGGTACAAGCCTGTATATTGGTCACCCTCTTCGCGAACGGCGTTGGCAGAGGCGGAACTGGAATACAAGGAAGATCACTTGTCGTTCGCAGCTTATATACGATTTCCAGTGGTCAGTGTACCTGAAAGCATACGCGAAAGATTGGAAGCATTTGGCAATCTCCAACTTATCATATGGACTACTACGCCTTGGACCTTGCCTGCCAATCGAGCAATTGCAGTACATGACGACATGGAGTACATGGTAGTCAAGAGCGGCGTCCAACATTATCTGGTTGCAGCAAGTCGACTTGCGGAGCTTCAAAAAGTATGCTTTGGAGACAACGTGGCTGAAATAGTTATTACATCCATTTTTGGTCGCGACCTGACGGGTATGCAATATGCTAATGCACTTCGGGGCAAACATTCAACACCTCAACCTGTCGTTCATGCTGATTTTGTATCCGCTGAGTCTGGGTCAGGTTTGGTCCACCTCGCGCCGGGGCATGGGATGGATGATTACGAGCTTTGCACTCGACTGGGAATTGAGGCGTTTGCACCCGTTGACGATCTTGGCTGCTTCACAGACTCTGCGCTTCCTGATAATCCACAAGCCTTAAAAGGAAAACCTGTCCTTACCAGCGGGAGCAAAGAAGTCCTCAATATTCTAGGAGATCAGGTCTTAGCAACTCACAAGTATAAACACAAGTACCCATATGATTGGAGGACGAAACTGCCGACCATTGTTCGAGCGACCGAGCAGTGGTTTGCAAATGTGGGAACGGTCAAAGAGAGTGCCCAGAAAGCCATGATAGACGTACAATTCATCCCTGAGACCGGACGATCTAGACTAGAAAGCTTTGTTCGAAGTAGGAGCGAATGGTGTATCTCTCGCCAACGTGCTTGGGGTGTTCCAATCCCCGCAATATATGACGAGAATGGCATAGCGGTCCTGACGAACGAGAGTGTTGCTCACATCATCTCGACCATTGAAACGCGAGGAATTGACGCATGGTGGACTGATGCTCCAGACGAATCTGCTTGGATACTTCCAGGCTTACAAGGCACATACGCCCGTGGTAAAGACACCATGGATGTTTGGTTTGATAGTGGGACTAGTTGGACCCAGACAGAAGGACAAGCGGATGTTTACTTGGAAGGATCAGATCAACATCGCGGATGGTTCCAGTCGAGTCTATTGACATATGCAAGTGCCTCTGGAAATCAAAACTCGCCGGTCAAAACCCTGATAACCCACGGCTTCACACTTGACGAAAAGGGAAAAAAGATGTCAAAGTCAATCGGAAATTCCATTGCACCAAGTCAAATTATGGATGGCTCTCTGTTGCCACCTGTGAGAACTCCAGTTTACCACCTCAATCTGGCGCTAACAAATCTTAGGTCAAAACAAAGAAGAAGTCAAGCGGCCCAATTTCTCAGGCACTCGGGGCAGATGCACTTCGACTATGGGTTGCCAGCTGCGATTACACTAGGGATGTCGTTATTGGAGAGCCTGTTCTCAAATCCAATCACACCGCCCTGCTGAAATATCGAACCACTATTAAAATGATTCTCGGGTCAATGCATGAGAGTGCCCGCACAGCTCCCCTGACTAGACTTGACCAGATCGCGATATATCAACTGGAAGCCGTCATGACAGAGGTCAAGACAGCATACGACAATCACGAGTTTTACAGAGGTATTAATGCTATCAACAAATGGATCAACACGGATCTTTCAGCTTTCTACCTCGAGGCCATGAAAGACAGGCTATACTGCGGAGATGGCGGTGGCGTCCTTGAGGATATCTTTACGGGTCTGATGACGATGTTGGCACCAATTACACCCAACCTTGTGGAAGAATCACTGGCTTACCGCCCAGAATGGATGGTAAAAGGTGGTCGAGATGGCCATCCTTCATGCGAAATTCCGTTCCTCCCACATTCATTACACGGACTACCGACGGAAACTATATCCGCCATAGACAAAGATCTTAAATTCATCACACAAGTAAACACAGCCGTCAAACTAGCCCAAGAACAAGCACGCGCTCAGAAGCTCATCGGATCATCTCTCGAATCCTCCGTCCTTCTTGCCCTTCCGCCAAGTCTAATGGCACAATACAATCGTCTCGCCGACGAGCTGTCTGCCATCTTCGTCGTCGCGTCAGTAGACCTTATAGATCCAAGCCAGGTCCCAGAAACGCAATGGAAGTTCTCTGCCACAATAAATGGTGGTGCGACAAGTGGTATATCGCACTGGACACTGTGGGCCGTCCCCGCCAAGGACGCGAAGTGTCCGCGTTGTTGGAGGTTTGTTTCGCCGGTTGTAGACGAGTTGTGTACACGGTGTGAGAGTGTTGTTGGTGTATGATATTTGTGTTGATAGTTGTAAGATTAGTGTCGCTTTACTGGAATCAATATACCCACATCTCTGCTGTAATTTGACTTTACGTGGAGTGGCCGGTGGGACGTCTGATCATGTTGTGGTTTTTTGTATATCGAGCTCCGTATTGAGTCCTCGACGCTTTCAGCTTAAGAACTCAACTCTCTCTTTACTCGCCGTACAAGCAGCCATCGTAACTTTACGCCTGGTGGCCTGACACTTGTATGAGCATCAGTTCCCTTTCTAATTATGGACAATTTGCTACAGCAGGGAGGAACGCAATCACTTAAAGGACAATGCCTATCTTGAGCCCCTCTCCTCAACGTCCTTTTCTGACGTTCTTGTCACCAAACGTCGTGTGATTAGTGAAGTCATAGGGGTTGGTTCAGTAAAAACATGTAATTTTCGCATGATTTTGACGCCCAATGGCGTTTTTGTAGTACAGTAAGGCAATCTATCCCGTCTCGAAGTATTCACGCCAAATACCCCAAGAGTTTCAATCGATTCATAGCAACATCGCACTCCACGTGTCGAATGAATTACCTATTGAACCTCACACGGGCCTCAATTCTTCCATTCCAAATAGCCAAATCAGCCAAACGTTCCTCAAGTGAGTTGCTCCAAAAAAGGCCTTTTCCATATTCATTTCAGCCAAAGTCGTAATCAAGAGCGTTCAAGAACTTATCGGCCAGTTCCTGCGACTCATGAAGCACATCATTCTGAACATCAATGTTCGTCTGACTCGATATAGCCGTACAAACCGGCCGCAAAACCACAGTCTCCAAAATAAGCAACTCCCGAAATGCAGGCGCATTATCCGCAGCGGAGTCTTTAACCTTCAATGACGTGACGCTATTCAGATACCTCCACCTTGCCCACATATCCCACGTATCCAACTGCAACATAGGCAGATACTTCCTCGCAACATCGAACAAACTCTCTCTGTCCACACCATCACCCACCTCCGCAGCAAGCTTCACCTGTAGCACAGATTGCATGCCAAAATCAAACTGCGCGCCAAATGCATTCGCCAGATTGCGCACATCGAAGAACACCTTCATGATCCTCGGGTTTTCGAGGATCTGGAGGAAGACAGTCCGCTTGTGTTGATCGTGGCGACAGTAAAATATGTCGTGGCCGAGTTTGCGGACGTCGAGGATCCAGGTGTGCATGTGGGTGCTGATGAATATAGAGAGCAGGTAGAGCTTGTTGGACCAGCCGAGATCTTGGTTGCCGATTTCGCGGAAGTAGAAGATTGAGCCCTTTCGGGGTACGGCTAGCATGATGAAGAAGCTTTCGAGCGCGGAGGGGGTGTCGACTAAGGTAAATGCTGGRCTGGAAGGGAAGAGGTGGGCTAGGCCTATAGGTGTCATTGTCACTTCGTCGTTTGTGAAATTTTGCTTCTCCTGTATTGGACTCGTGAGCGAGAGAATGGTAGATTGCATGTCGTCTGCTGGCGCTTCTGCACCTCGAATCTTACAGAGCTTGTCGATGTGGATGTAATGTGCCATGGCTGCCTCCTCATTGTTCTTATTCTGCAGAAGAGCTGGCAAAGCTGASGATATCTTCTCATGACCTGGTTTTCGTCCCCAACCAACTAGCCAGTAGTCTCTGGTGTACTGTGTCATCCACTCCACCGCCTTATATCCCTCCCTCTTCCTCATCATCTTCTCCAGGGTCGGCCCGTCTTCCGGGTAGATCGATGTGACGAATTCGTACGCGTGTGGCCATTCTTCCAAGGGTAGTTTGTCGATGGTCTGGTATTTGCCTCCATCGTATGAGAAGAGGTAGTTCTGGTTATAGGCAATCATGTGGTTGTAAAGAATCAGTGGGCTAGATTGGAGTTCTAGAGATGCTTGCTTGGCGACGAACATCTGCTTTTTGTGTTCTAGATCTTGTTGGAGCTGGGCGAAACCGTCGCAAGATGATGGAGCAGAAATTGAACCACGTGTCGGAGACTTGACAGTCGTAGGATTCGAACTACTTCCATTGGAAGTGTTTGGACTCTTGGAAATCGACTCTGGGAAAATTGTTAGTCAGGCGTTCACCATCATCAGTAGCTTGTTGACATTACCAATCTCCACAACACTGCACGACCTTTTAGGGAACACCGTGGGCTGTGGTATTTTGTGAGACTTTGCTACGATTGGCGAACTTTCCTGGGAATCTTCGCCTGGTAGCAGCATTTTGAGATGGCGAAAGAGCTTTTGTTGATGAATAGTATTGTGTTTGGGTGGGAGTGCAATCGTGGAGCAGCGAAGCTAGTAGTCATAGACTTCGGTGAATTATGGAAGGCTTCAAGTGCGCTAGTGTCTGGTACTAAGTGACTGCCAAGATCAGAAGCCCCTGACGCAGACTAAGAAGTCAGAATGTCAATATTGTCAGTGATAGAGCGGAACGTCGTCGGAGATCTCGCTTAGCCGCCCGCACCCTAGCATCRACAGTCGAGTTGGTCAAAGAGAACACTTTCTCTGAGATTCTTTTTGAAATCGTTGTTCGTCCAACGGTGGTGGACATAATGTACTTCTAGTGATAAAGGCTATCTGCAAGTATGTATCAGCTAAGTAATTCAGGTGACATGCTMTTTTGATATGTAGGTTCGCTACTAAGATTGGGGGAAAAGGGACAAGAGACACGGGCTCTATGCTTGATAAGATACCCCGGGTTTGAAAGATATGGAGGGAGCAAAGAAACCAGATCACCGTATTTATCGAGTGTGAAGACGACACGTAGGGATCTGCGAGTAGTAGCCACTTGGCGGTGACATTACAAAAGTGAAGAAACACAGAGGACGAACTACAAGCACAAGTGATCGTCCTAGAAAGTGTATGAACAGCTATTAAGATTAAAATCACGGACTAAGTATGGGTATCAAATATCCTACGCTATGCAAAACCTGAGCCCCCAAATATGTACAACTAACCCTCAAACACGTTTATTACGAACCTTATAATGTATCATCTCTTTTTCCAAACCCTGACCACCCACAAGATTGTAGATTTCATAGCCAAAACAGCCACCGGAAGCTGGCGGCAACGCCCCGTCCAAACCCCATTCCKATCCTGAGCAGCACGACCACAAACCATACCCACCACATGACCCCAACGAGCGCCCACTCAACCAGAACCCAACCACCCCGTCTCAGCCATCTGAACCGTCTACGGCGACGCCGCATCATGGTATCAATCTTGTCGGTGAGACTTTTTACCGTGAGTGTTTGACTCATGACGAGATCCTTGCTCACTTCATCAGCTTCGTCGGCTGCTGTACGTGTCATCGCGGTGAGGTTGTCTGTCAATCTTGACTGTAAAGATTCGATATTGACAAGCAAGTTATTGACAGTGGTGTTGATAAAAGTATCAGCTGACGACTGCCATACGCGCGATGATAGTTGTAGATCGTTTGTAAGGATTCGAGCTGCAAGAATATGCTGTTTGTTCTTTGGAACCTTTGTGGCGGTATCACGTGCAAGAGCGGCTATGTCAGCGAAGTAAGGATCACTGACATCGTGTAAGTCTTTGGGCTCTGCTGCCCGTCGTGATATCTCTTTAGCCTTGACTCCAGAACTTAAGAGGAGAGCTCTAACACGAGCAATCTCTCGTTTAGTCATTGGACCTTGGTGAACAGACACCCCACGATCGGAAATACTCCATTGTCTTTTAAGTTCCAATGAGGGACGATCATCGCTAATTTCTAAATGCGAGAGACCTGTCGTCGGCAAAGCATTACGCCGTGTACCACCGGGCATTCCCAGAATTTCATTGAGACGATCTCCGGAGGCGAGACTCTGCCGACGGGATTCGAGATCAGAGACTGAGGAGTCGCGTTGAAGACGACGAGACCCATCTGAACCAGGGGATGAAGTCGGGGATGCATTGTGAACATCAATTCTTGGTGGTGCTTCTAATGCTGCAGCGCGAGCTGTTTCCCTATATCTTTCGCGAGATTGTTTGTCCAAATTGTTTTTCGTATCGCTATGTCGAGATCGGATAGGTCGGCCGCGGCCCTCAAACGGCGATGTAAAAGTTGGCAAATCGCTAGTGTAAGCCGGCTTGGAATTCTTATAAGGAATGGCAGTAAGTTCTTCATCAGCCTTTGCAACCGAGTTTGCTCGTGAACCTTGGATCTGTGCCGACACTGATGGCGCTCTAGCGTCCTCAGCATCCGATTCGTCTGTCGAAAAGCCAGAAGCAAGACCAGGAAGTTGTTCTTTAGTAGTTTTCCAGATGAAATCACTTACCCGAGTGACAGGATTTCGACCTTTGAACAGTCCCTTAATACCTGACTCGTCAGGCTTGGTTCTGCGTAGACTGGCTGTCTTTTTCAATAGAGGTTTGGAACTCTCCTCGTTCTTTCGAGGTAAAATGTTCTTGATAGGACTTAAAGAGCGTTTGCGCTTTTGATCAGCACTGAAAGCGTCTGGCATTCCATCATTTGAGTCTAGCCTCAAGCGTGGTGAYTCTTCTAATGACAAACGGTTCGATTCCTTCTCTTTCCCTGATTCGTGGAATGAGTTGATTTTGGATTTCACCCTGGAGAGCGGAGTCCTGATTGGTGAAGTTTTACGACTTCTGGGAGGTGATAGATCCATCGCAATACTCGGAATGAAAGAGTCCGGAAAAGTCGACGCTTTTCGTTCTGGAGAATTTGGTGCTGTGCTATCGAGCTCTTCCAAGGAATGTCTAGCACCTAGTCCAGGTACCTCCAGACTAGCGCGCCCTGACGAGGAATACATGAGCGAGTCCCGTTTCCTGCCATTTACGATTGATCCTGATCGGCTATGGTTGGCAGATCCATCCCGGACACTGTTGAGTCTCTCACGGAGACTTAGCTTCTGGGACTCGTTTGAACTGGCTACCCGGCGGTTTTCAGGGCTGTTGAGAATATTCCAATCGCTCTCTTTGGCCTCTCGAGCCAGCATCTCCATCATTTGCTTTTCTAAGATGTCCGTTCCTCGGTCATTACTATCAGTGGTTCCACTACGCCTTCGTCTGGAGTGCCGCAAAGCACCAGCGTCAGACGACTCGGAACCGGACCTGCTATGAGAGTGAAATGCTTGATGGGTTTCGTGTACGGATCCATTGTGTCCATGATGTATCTGAGCCATATCGCGTACCTCTCGTAGCTTTTGCTTGGCCTTCGAAGCAGTGCTATCCACGTTCTTTTCAGATTCGGTCTTGATAGACCTGAACTCGGGGAGTCTAGTGTCAATACGAAGATCCGTGCCAGAGGTCTCATTCCTGAAGCCTTGACTGGGAGTAGATAGGTTCTGTGGCTCATCAGTCCTTCGCGAAAGAGGCCGCCTTAAATCTGTTGTCTGGGGGAAAATTCGTTTGCCTTGACCGTCTTCAATCAGCTTTTTATTGTCGTCTTGCTCTAGCCAAAACAAATCTGCGAGCATGTCTGTTGGATTGGTAGTCCAGTCATTTCGAGGACGTTTGATTTTGTGCGTGCCAACTTGTCCCTTTCCATGATTGGATTGGGGCGAGTTATGAGGTGGTGCTACTTCTGCAGGTGCTCCGAAGAAATCTGGCATAAACAAGCAGTCCGAAGAGTGGTAGTCTGTTGATAAAGACATCTGTGACACCTGTTCGACCCAAGAAGAGACGTTTTCAAGATGCCCAAAGCCTTGGGCATCTCCATCAATCGCTTTCCCAGCCCGTGCACGCATTTTCCGGTTGCGAATATATTGTAGAGGATTATATGGCCGTCCCAAAGACTGAGGAGGAGCGAGGGATGTAGACGTGACTCGAGATGCAGAGGCATATGTTGGCGATCCAAAAGCTGTCCCATTATCACTTGTGCCAGAACGTTCTGGTTGCGGCTTTAAGGGAGGAACATATTGTAGCAGTCGACGGTATTGAGCCATAAGTTCGATTGCATTCTTCGCCTTTTCTGCTCGCGACAATGTCGATGCTGAGAAATGGTATTTGTAATTTCCATCTGTCTGCTGATCGAATGCAACCTGGAGTGGACTATTGAGTTGTTGGGCTGACGTGGCTCTTGTGGATGCTGTAACGGCTCGCTCTCCTCGAGCTGGCTTTGGAGAGACATTTCTTGAAACACGACGCTGTTGTTGTAAATGATGTCGCAAGCTGCCGCCTGCAAATCCCTCGGGAAAGCCTTGGGTGAGCGGTGGCAGAGGGGATGAAACATTGCGTCTGGCCGCCACCCGTCTGCTTTCATTCAAGTTGAGGGCCAGATTTACTATCTGGGTGGAGTCTACATCAAGACCAGCAGGTTTAAGTGTCGTGTCGGAAGGGCCAACTTCCACACTTCCATTCCGGTTCTTAAGGTCTCCATCTTGGGTAGGAGTCGATGCAATCGTAGCCGATTTCGCAGCTAATGGACTACTCCTGACTCTAACTCCATGGCTCGATTGCGTCTTTGCCTCCGAAATCCGAATCGGGTTCTTGCCCTTGTAATCCCTCATAGAAGGCCGCTGGCGCATCTGCTGGTCTTGGCCCAGTCCGTTCGTTGTTGAAACCTGTAAAGCTGGCTCAAGTCCAGATTTCGATAGGAGGAATCCACCACTTGTCCTACTTCTATGACTCTTATACTTCCCCCTGTTGTCTTGTGCGCCTCTTGGATATTCTCTCCCTCCACTACTCCTTGCACTGTCTTCTGYTCCATCTATTGCATCTTGTACAGTGAAGCTATTCCGAGTACTGGCAGCCCTACTGGATTCGCCGGTTTCGCTGCTACCAAAGCTATGTCTATGATTCGAACCGAATGTGCTTGCGATCGTGCGGCGGTCGATGGGAGAAGTGCTCGAGGCGTCTCTGCTTCGAGTGACGTCTGTGGCAGCATTGTGTTGGGAGCTCATCGTAGTCGTTCGTTTTGCAGGTCTTCTTGTAGACCTCAAAGTCGCGACGATCAAGTCATTTTATGGAAAGATTGTGGCCGCGTATGGAAGAAGTATGGAAACGGGGATGTGTGTTTTGAGTTGGAAATGCTTTGGCTCGAACATCCTCACATGTGGAAACTCATGCGTAGCCGGCGAGGAAGCTTGATCCTGGCACCACGCCTCAGGCATAAATAAACACCCATATTTGCAAACCAGCTTCTCAATTTCATTTCATTATCCGGCAACTCAACATACAGTCTCGATAGCCAGAGATCTAATAGCCTCAAGTTCTATTTATTGATGCCGCGATACTTTGAATCGTTTGATTTTGGGCGAAGTACCGAATTCTATTCACTCTACTAGTGGAACACTCGAAAGCCATTCACAAGCTCCTCCTGCAATGCTGAAACTGGCAAGTTGTACTAGACCAGGTAAAGCTTTGAGCCCTCGCCTCGGAGATCTACACAATCCATATTTCAGCATGGATAATTTGATTGCTTCGAGGCTTCTCATTGTGTGCGAAGTCGAGCGAGATATCTGATCACAACATTTCGTAGGATTACAGCAACGCCTGTCTTGCCAACTCCATAACGCCACACTTTTGATACGTCCACACTCAATTCCTCGCAGGTGTCTTCCCAGACTTCTCGATCTTTCTCCTCTTTGCTCTCAATGTCTCGGCCTCCACGTCTTTCTTTTTATTACTATAGACCATCTTCTCGAGAATCTTGCGCTTCTTTCGGCTCATCATCATCTTAGCCCTCTCCAATTCTTCGTCATCCTCCTTGTTCTTTTTCGCTGCCTTTTTCCTAGCTTCCGCCTTCGCTTTCGTTCTTGGGTCGACTATTTTCTCTTCAATTTGGACACCTGTCAATTCAGCTTCCAACTCTTTCTGCCGTTGGACTGCTGCTGTTGTGGCTTCATCTTCTTCCTCGTCTTCAGCGTCAGAGAAGCCCGCAAACGAGCCTTCGGCAGCAGATTCCTCGGAATCGTCCTCCTCGGAGCCTGCGATGTCCATTCCTTCCGCGGTGGCATCGACATTAACATCGGTAAGTAGTTTGGGCTTCTGGACGGCCATATCATCGTCTTCGATATCTCCTTCTCCCTCGTCCTCCTCATCACTATCAGCTTCCAATTCTTCATCCTCACGCTCCTGCTCGTTTAGTGGCGCGCTTGGATCATATTGTCCGCGGACCTTCTTTACGAATGGACTAAGATGTGGTGGTAATTGAGCGCCAGGAGAATAATCAGCTGGTCTCTTCAATTCCTCGTCGTTGACACAATCCCAAATCCACTGCGGCTGAACATAGATTCTACCCGGAACTCTCGACCCAGGTTGTAACTTTTGTGCAGTCTGATTGTCATCTGCCATCTCTTCGTTGTCCGGGTTCACTTGAATTGGAGGCCGATCGACTATCTGGTGAGTAATTGATGTATCCAACTCGTTGTGTGTGTATGCACCATCACCCAAAACCGCATCCCAACCTATGCGCTTGCATCCAAACGCCCGTAAAATAAATTCCAGTGGTTGCCGCGGTGTCTCTCGAGAAAGGAAAAATGTGAAATTAGAAAATAATGTTGATGGGTCGGTTGCAGAGTATGATGGCTGCAGGAGAATATCTCCACCTGGTGCGGCTGGCTTAAACTTGTCGATCGTATCAGTGGGTTGCTCTTCCTCCCCTTCTTCCTGCCCCTCTACTTGCATAAGATCTGTGTCTGGCTCTTTCTCTGCATMTTTATCGCCATTGTTTAATGATAACATCAACTTGTCGATTTCGGCTTGTAACTTAGGGTCAGGCTTTGAGGTCTCTCCGTTGATAATTTGCTTTGGCTGCTCAATTGCACCAACACCGTTTCCCTCCAATGAGAAGGCACCAAGCTCGGCGCCTTGATCGTCCATCGTCTTGTCAAACTTAGGAGGATAAACCAATCCGACGGACGTGTACAGGCGGAAGTTGACAAAACCAAGGAGAGTCTGATAGAACTCAACGAACGTTCCCATGATCCTGAAATCGACATCGCCTGTCACTCTTTGATTGAACCTATAAGGTACTAGCCACAAAATATCCTGGCCTTGTATCGTCGCCTGGTAGTATATCCCTTTTATCGAAAGGAAGGATTTTCGCAAGCTGTGCGAAACGATCAAGTAGTGCTCAAATTCGAGACACAATCGCTCGCATCTGGCGATCATTTTGGCAGGAACGGTGGGTGTAGAAGGTAGGTTTGCGAAGAGAAACAACATAGAAAGACAATCGTCAAGATCTCTGAGCGCATCTATGAAAGTCGGGTATCGTTCGCGAATGACATGGTCGAGTGTGTATTTCGTCTTCCCGGTCTTCTCTGGTCTTGATGCGTTGCGCTCGAGTCTTGAAGCATCGTGYGCATCCCCTCTGCCCAAAGCTTTTGTAATCTTCTTCTCAAGGGCCTTTTGCTCGCGGAATTTCTGTAGCAGAGGTTCGTGGAGGAGGTACTGTATGTCTTTGGTATAGTAAAAGGTAGTTGAGGCGGTTGAAGACTTCGAGGCCTTCTTTTTGCTCCTAGGTTCGCGGGGATAGATTCCTTTCCATATGCAGAGTTTTCGGAAATCTGGAAGAGTAATTTGAAGCTTTCGCACTGCTTGCGTTCTGGTGATAAAGTTCTTCGCCTGGCCAGAAGTTCCCTTCTTCTTGATCTTTCCCATGATTGCGGAGGACGCGAAGTTGGTAAATCGCTGCTGTTTCACGGATTGACGTGGGGTCTAGATATTTTGAAGAACTTTTTTCTGGAGGGACCTCTGCGAGCTGCAACCCCCGGCGCAACGCTGTGGTTGGTCAATTATCTCACCGCCCTAGGAGCACCACGTCAGGTCGCAAGGCTACCAAACGCCAGGAAGCTCATGGCTCAGTCGCTGCTTTCGAACACGATATCATATTGAGCTTCACTCCTTTGCTCACAAACAATGTCGACCGTCGATATAGACAGGAGGAAATTTGCGATATTCGGTGCAGCGGCAGCCGTTCGTCTCCTGCTTTTCACAGTGTTTCCGGGGTTGCCAGATCTACTGACGGCTCGTGTCGAGATCTCTACACCAGTCACCAGTTTCAAGAGGTGTAAGGTCCACGAACAATTGAAATGCTCAGACACTAATGAACGTTTAGTACAAGAGGGTCTCTTCCTCTACAACCACAATGTCTCTCCTTACGATGGTGGGGTCTACCACCAAGCACCTATACTGCTACCCCTTTTCTCCCTCCTACCGAACTCGTCAACGTACCCGTCCGTTACATACCTGTTATATATACTGGTTGATGTCCTGAGCGCCAATGCCCTAATGAAAATCGCGGAGTCGGGGGAAGCTGGGTCTTCCAAGCTCTATACTTCGCCGAGGAAGGATAAGAAATGGACGAGCTATGCTATTGCTGCAGCGTAAAATCCCTGGTCGCAATGGAGTCCGCACATTGTCTAATATTCTTTAGTTTTCTCTTCAATCCATTTACAATCGCAACCTGCATCGGCCGTCCAACAAGTGTGTTTACAACCTGTGCCATACTGAATGCAGTTTCAAAAGCGGTCGTCGGATCCTCATTCACGTCCATGTTCGCCATCTCCATTGCCGCATATCTCTCCATGTACCCGATATTACTCTTTCCWCCCCTGGTGTTGCTGTGTTTTGACCGCAGAGGACCGAAGAAAGAGAGTGATTCTGTTTATAGTTTCGTTTTTGGCAACATCGTTGGTACTACCGGGTTTCTGTATTCTTTACTTCAGATGTCGTTCATCATTACTGGGTCATGGGAATTCATCGCATCTACTTATGGAGTTCAATTACTACTCCCAGATCTGACGCCCAATGTTGGGCTATGGTGGTATTTCTTCATCGAAATGTTTGACTCCTTCCGAAACTTCTTTCTCGGTGTATTCTGGATCCATCTTTCGTCCTACGTTGGTGGTCTGACAATTCGACTTCGGAGACAACCTCTCTTCGTCATTACAACCCTGCTAGGGATATTCGCTATATTCAAGCCATATCCCTCAATATCGGATACTTCGTTGTTTTTAGCAATGCTGCCTCTGTATCGACACATCTTTCCATTGATGAGATATACTTTTCTCGCTCTTTCAACCATACTCTACGCAACGCTACTCGGGCCAGCCTTCTACTACCTCTGGATTTACGCTGGAAGTGGAAACGCCAATTTCTTTTACGCTATCACTTTAGTTTGGTCTCTGGGTCTAAGTATATTAGTGGCGGACGCACTCTTCGCTGTACTGCGGGATGAGTGGGAGGTTGAAAGGCCGGAAATGCGAGGCAAAGAGGTGCGGCAGGTGTGAAAGTGTCAAAAGTAAATCAAAACTATTCGTCACCACTCAGAAGTCCCAGTACTGTACATGCTTGATGTACGGATTTTAATTCTTTTTTAGATTATTTCGTGGTATATCTTCGCGTCAGAGGTCAAGGGTATGGCAGTATACCGCGAGTTTTGATCTCTGTACTCCTCCGAAATTCGCAACGGCGTAGTATGCTCTCAGTGCTTATACTCTATCGTAGTTGTAGGGTCTCTCTCGTCCACGTGGCAAAGACACCCACACGTCGAGCGACAAAGATCGAACAAGAAGCCCGCAACAGCCGCCACAATCCCATCTTCGTTTCTACCATCATCATGTGTTTCCTTCAGCTCTGATATAGATGAATTTGCCGACCGTCGCTGCAGAGTGCTTTTCATGTCGATTCCGGAATATTTTCCGTCGAAGGTGGCGCGATTAGACTGCTTCTTGGAGGAGGGTGCGTCATCCAATTCGCCTGGAGCAAAGCCTGAGAGCTCTTCTTTGAATTTTGAGTGTCGTTGATGTTCGGGAGCATAGCAGGAAACCGTTGGACAATAACTATTGCCGATGCCGACATCTGGATTGTGCTCGTGATAAGTAGGCAGTGGACCGCAGCGTCTGACTGCCCAAGTACAATTCCTCCTAAGTAGACAAGGACGAGCGGCAGGAGGAAGAGAAGACAGAGTATCCATTGTTGGCGACTTGATCGAAATTGAAAAGATATTGAGCTGTTGATATTTCAAGCTATACATAGGCTCTCTAGTTGAACTAGATACGTTCAAAACGAAAAATGAGGACGAAAGCAATAAAAGCTTTGTGTGAGGGGCCGGTGAAGTTCGGTTGAACCTCGAACTCGATGTGACGGGCCTGGTCTTGACTGTGGAGCTACCTACTTAGTACCTTCAAGCGAGTGGGGAAGCCCTTTCACATGGACAACACCACAATAGACTGAGGGAAAGACTAGGGAGTGTTGTGTCTGTTGATGCTCGTACTTCTTGAGTCGTACGAATGGACGTTTAATCATGTAATGTCGTCCAGATACCATGCTTTGGTTCTGAGTACCYGACTTGCTCACGTTTCGGGAAGAGCTTACTGCCTCCATTTTCTTTAACCTCTTGYCGTAAACTTCTCAACTGCTCACAAGATTTATATTCCATCATCTCCACTCGAAGAATATCTTTTCATTCTTCGCGTGAGGTGCTCATATCGATTATGCATTCACAGCCAGCCATTTAAAGCCGAGTATWCAAAGGCGGTGTACAAACGGCAGAAACCCCACAACGTCCAGACCCCTCCATGAAATTATTGCACTACGTCACAATTTGCTAAAGCATGTCTGCACACGATGAAGACTCTATCTCAGATGAGTCGGAGAGAACACGCCCAAATCGCTGGACTGGCCCTGGCTCAACATGGCGAGGAATTACAGAACAGGAACGGGGATTAGCTGCCTCGCTGGATCAATTGCGAAATCGGGATTTGAGTGTTCATCTGTACAATGCGCATGCGCTCAAAAGGCGGGCTAAAAGGTTGAAGGACGACACCTTGAAGGGCAAAGCAGTATGTAACATCAAGGGAGACGTACGAACGTTACTGATGAATATCAAAGGTTGAAAATCCACTCAATCCTGACRTGGACGATCCATTCGTGCCTCCCAGCAAATGGACCGCATGGCCCTTACCATCTGAAGAAGTCCCGCGAATCGACGAACGGATAGGAGATGATGATCCCGACGAAGTTTATACTCTCAAGAGGAGAGAGGTCAACCGACCCAGTCGAGTATTAGAAGACGTTCTCACGGCAATTAGCTTGAAATCTGCGAGGGAGACATTCGAAGGTAGAGAGTGGGCTAACGACCGGGATGGAGGAACAAAGTCACCACCTGGGAACGAAAGTATGGACGATGCAGCTTCAGAAGATAACGGCTATTCAGAGGAACAAACAGGGAGCCATGACTATGTTGAAGGCGGGCTTGCGAGTTCGGGAAATGCACAGATATTCGTTCCTACCATGTCTGCCGATGATGAAAAGTCTGCTGAGCTGTTACGACCAACGATCAGACATGCTCTATCAAAATTAGATGACGTCCTTCTTGCATTACACCACGCTCGGGCTAGCTCAGCACCGTCCGATACCAAGAGCGGCGACGAAACTATGGCCACCGAGACGAAGTCGTCGAAAGGTCCAAGAGAGARACCTRGCAATTTTGAGAGTCTAGCTTTCCGTTCGAAGAAGAGMAGTGAGGTCTCCGRCGATACCGTAAGTGATGCGGGAATTCTACGACAGAAGAAAARGCCTGGTGTTWGCCGCATACCAAAGGATTATCCACGCCTCAACGGCGAGACTGATCAACAATACCACATTCGAATTGCACGGCTACAAAAGAAGCCGCTGCCTAAGTACGCACCTTCACGAAGCACCAGCGTTCCGGACTCCCCAGTGAAGGAATCTAAAAAAGCGAGCAATCATGAGGCTTCGTCGAGCTCTCCTCAAATCCGCCTTGGGCTTCGCGATTGGAGTGAGGTGCTGGGGGCTGCTGCTCTCGTTGGGTTTTCCCCAGAAGTGATAGCAAGAGCAACGCAGCGCTGTGCAAATATGTTCGAAGAACAGATGGAGATGAGGATGATGAGGGAAGTTCCATACGGGATTGACAACCACGATGCGGTCTCAGTGTACCGACCGGAACAGATACCTCGGTTTGAGTCCGACGATTCCGAGGAGCAGGCTTCAGACGATAGCCATAACACCGATAATCCAGATGTCGAAGCCCACCAGTCGATGACCTTCAATCTCGATCGTCAAGGCTTCGTTTGCCCTTTATCAGATTGTCCTACATATACTCCCAGCTTCAACAGTAAGGCTAGATTGAAAGTGCATCTGAAAGAGGACCACAAGTTGTCAAAGAAGAAGATCGCCGAATCTGAAGTACCATCCGACGAAGAAATGCATGGCGCGGTCCATGTTGATGGATTTCTCAGGCCCCGGAAGCATCGTCTCCGTGGGGCAGATAAGCAGAAACGGAAGAAAGGTCGACACGAAAATCACACGAGATCTGATGAGCAGCTGGAGTCTAGTGAAGGTTTCGATGGTTGACGAGATGGAAGAAGCTAGTGAGGGTGAGGATAGAAGAGATGTCGAAACAGCACTTACGATGTTTGCTCCACTACGATGTTTCATGATARCMCATGTGTTGAAATGAAAAACGTGGTATATTCCAGATGACTTGTTATGTTTCTGTAGGCCTGATACTATTTTAGACTCCCGCGATCTTATACGCCGTCCGCTTTGGACGTAATCTCACACGAAACCAATATGTCTTCCGACTTGTTCCATATCCACCTCCGAACCGTCTTATGGTTTTGTGTTATTTGAGACAGATAGGCCACATATCAGACTTGTCTAAGATACCCGACCACGCAACGTTCATTGTCTAAAATRAGAKTAGCCAACGTTTTATCTCTCTCTACATCGTTGTGGACACACGGRACATGCAAGTAGAGCTTACGGAGTATCTCGCATCGCTCCTTTTAAGCACTGCTTAATGTTCATCTAAAATAGCCCCAGTGTCTTTTGGAGTAGCAGAAGCCAAAATAATCGTGACACTTTTTGACTTCGGTCATTTGTTCCTTGCTTTTGACTTGTGGGCTCTATGTACTCTTGGTTCGGATTSAATTCCTACGTGTATCTTTTCAACTCAATCCAACCAATCCAGCATTCTCCACGAGTTCCTTATCACTTCCTGCAGCTCATCCTGCTCATTCACCTCAGAAAGATCATCAGATCCTGTATCTCCTCTTGTGGACTCTCCTTCACTCTCACCAGAGTGCAAAAGCGCCTCATCTCCTCGATCGCATGTAACGTCTTCCACGGTCTGCGATGATGCTGCAGTGTTTTGGGCAAACCACCCGCAAAAGCTTCTCATCGACCTTTGTGGATCATTGTCGTTATAGAAATCGCTACTAGAACTGTCATCCACAAATCTGGGCGCTAACCATCTATCTGAGTGGCAGAAGTCTCTGGGGGACCTGGTGGTGTAGGGTGAAGATTTGCGCGGTTTTCGGTGTCTAAAAACAAAACAACCTGGCTTGGAATTAGCGCTTGCAGGAATTGGAACTAAGTGTTTTGTGCATACCAAAGAGCGTTCTGAACATTCTCCGCATTTCCTGGTTACTTGCTGAAGAAGAGTTGGGGATATTTTCGAGGCAGGATATATGATGAATGATGCGTTTAGATGGACTAATTCAAGTCTGCTGGTATGCTGGCCGATTATATACAAAACGCATATAACTCCCCCAAAAAGGTTCTCTTGTTTGGAGTCTACTGATACAAGGTGAGGCTACCGATGTTTTCTGAAGCTGGTCTCATCTCTCTGGTGAAAGAATTGTTCTTCTGGGAAGTTCTCCAAGCGCCCAAGACATAGCTTCTGGAGACTCTGGAGACATGATACCATAGCTCGCTTTGTAATTGCGGATTCAGGATGAGAACATAAATCTTCTTCACACGGGTTGTTCTCACCGAAAGACACTCTGGGTCATTTTTTTAATCTACGATACTATAGCGAGTTATCAAAGTTTTGATTGGCAGCTGTTCAATCCTGCATTCATCGATGTTTTAATTCTCAAGATCAAATCCTCTACTTGAGTGGATTAACCCTGTAGTATTGGGGGTTATCGATTTCTTTTCATAAACTCCCTCTCTAGTTAACATCAAAGTTAGCTGGACGTTACAACGAGTCGCGGCGACTACTTAGACTAGACACAGTAGCTCGAGTTGCAAAATTATCTGTTTCTCCTTTCGAAGTRCATGTTCTTGCAATGGTTGTGACGTAGGGACAGAGGCGTGGGATGCATCTCGATTGGAACCCTCTGGTGTACCACTTGTGTCATTTCGAGCGGATTGGGGTCCAAAATCTTGCGAGCTCGTGGTTGAACTATATTGGGAGTTTTCAGCCTTGGACTCGTATGTTGACATCCTGGCGAGGATAGATGTCATTTAACATTTGATACAACGTGTTTCGTATGAGACTTGGAGGATCTCGAATTTAGTATAGGGTTTCTGACTTCTCGTTGACGGGATTAGAATTTAGTATTATTGAGTCTTAGATGCCTGCTGCTTTCTCACGTCTATTTATATCATCAACATCATAGGGTCTCCTAATCCACAAACTCTTTCTGATCCAGTCGATTGATCCAGTCGATTACCCATTGCTTCTGACAGCTACCATCATCAGTCGCAACTTGACGGGAGGTGTCCCCGAAACGTGTACCCCGTATTTCATGATTGAACCTTGATTGATCTAATGTCTACATATTCATTAGAATATTATTGTGAAGTGGTGGGTTCCAAGTAAACCTCTTAGATTTGAATTGTGGACTCCCGATGAATCAAGATGCTAGGCTCCTAGCGGACATACAGTATATGGCTGCAGAATGTCAACACTAACGAGATAAGATCTCTCGGAACTTTGTAACGTGACTCAAAAATACTTCAAGCAAATATACCGCCACTGCGGCAAGGCCCCCGCGTTCCCTTCCCAGATTGAGAGCTTAATTATATGAATAGCAATTCGTTGAATTCTGCTCGAATATCACTCCCAAATTCGCAGGCAAACTAGCGCCAGGATGTAAAATTTCACGATTTATGGTATAGTTCGAGTTGAAGATATAGCCTGTTCTAACCAATTGGTATATAAAAGTCTTCTCCCTATTTAGTATAATCCTGAAGGTCGAATGGCTCTTGCTATAGTACGCGAACCGAACGAGTTCAGGATGAATTCAACCGTGTTACGATCGGCTAACCAAGCATTCATTCTCGATGTGACCTAATAACGTCTTCACAAACACCCATAAAATCTAAGCAAAAGAATCTGCCGCCGTCTCTTCGCTTGCGCCTGGCTCCTGCTTGTCCGCAACAAAGACGAAATTCAAACCTTGAAACACCAAGCCACTCAAAAGATCCATGACCACATCGGCATTATTCGCGCACCACCGCTGGCTCATCGAAAACGTGAAGCCTTCTCCAGCCAGTTCACACTCTTTCCCAATATCGCCGAAGACGTATTCTTCTGCAGTGCCACTACTGGATGCTTCATTCCCAGCGTCAACATTGTTCTCGTAAGTCGCGTCATCTTCATCGCCTCCATAGTAGGCGGAAGATTCGAGCACGGAACCAGATTCTTGAGGGCCCGGTCCAGCGCCACAACGATTACGCAGTGACGGAATCCGGAAACGGTCTCTGACCCTTTGACGAAGATTCGTTTGGGGCTCAACCCATCCTGTCTCGCTCTGCAGTCTTTCCTGGGTTTCTGCGCGAGGTCCATCCAAATTATCGGCCATTGGGGTACCACGGCGCGGGATTCTGCTACTGGCCAAGGCTAAAAGATGTTGAGCTTCCTCGAATGCGGCATCGCTAGTGAAGGATCGCCCGATATGTGTTACCATTGGGCTAGCACGAGTGCTATTGACGCAAGATGACAGTGGATAGGATCGGTTCATATTCATGATAGTGCCTCGGTGGCTGTCTATGGATTGGCTGCTGGTGAGAGCGTTGATGAGTTTCGAGGTGAACGGTAGAGATGAACGTTTCCAATGTCACTTGGTGTGTCTTGTTTGAAGATGTGCATTGTAAAGCATATTCTTCTAGATCAATACCTATATAGAAAGAGGAAAGTCAGCCATGCTACGCGTAGTCATTTCTACGCTATGTTTATTCATATTTCGTGTTTCCCCAGCGTAACCAAACAATCGTGGCTTTCGACACTTGTCTCAACTTAACAAACATACTAGGTAGTGTTTCTCCACGGATGAGTCTATTCAAACGTTCCAAGATTCGAACCCACCTTGTATCGCACACTTTGACGGTTGCGTTTTCAAAATTTGCTGGTCCTCGTCAATGAGCTGGCAGGCGAATAGAGAGTATTATGTCTCCTACAATCACAACGTTGACACATATCATGTCTATCAAGCACTACTTAATGACTGGTAATTCGCTAGTCATAGCTCCGTTCTGTCACAATTTGTTTTACTAAATCGTCCTTTGTGCGCTATTCTTGGCTCCGCCTCTCAGATCCTCTTCTAACCCAAGCACGCAGGTTTGTCTGTCTACTGAAGTAGCGCTTGCTAACGAAGAGAAGGCCTCGAGGCCGATTTGAATCTCCAAGAGAAGGTGTATAGCTATAGACATGCAAACCCTTGTGTAGTGTTGAGTGAGTTGTCAGTGTATGAAGCTGGAGATGTGAACGTCAAAATAAAGTATCCTGAGGTCAATTTTAGCGAGAGCAGTCAGAGGATCTGCACCAACTTGAGAACGAAACACGCTAAAATAGCACCAAGTCGTTGTTGACCAACATAACTCAAACCACACTCCATCCGTCCGTCCTGCACATAATTTAAATACGATCTTAACAATCAAGATATGGATACTCGTGTCAAAAACAGTGCGCTTGGAATGGGCACATCGAATGTCGCCTTGAAGCGTGTTCAGAGCCGTCCTACCGATTGCAGGGCGCGATGGAAAATGAATCGTGAGTCGCGACAGATACGGAGTATTATTGATCGAACGCTCTGCTCTGTCATATAAGACCACTACAGATCCTCGCTGACGAAACCTCTAGGTATGCTTCGTCTTAATTGAATGGTGTYGCCCGACGCTTCGCCCCTTCAGACGAAGTACCTCTGACTGGCGACTCTGTACGAGCTTACGGAGACGTCTTGATTGCCGAGTTGCATTGGAGCGTGGTAGAGGCACAGAATATGGGCCATACCGGCCGGCCGACTGCTGGTTTCCCAGACTACGGAGACAAGTGTGTGCTGCGGAGAGAGGATACCGGAGCTGCCTTTTGTCCTGATCTCTGCGATTCTGCTGTCGTTACGAGGTTAGCTGGAGGAAGGCCATCGAGCCGAAAGCCAGCAGTCGGAAGTATTTCTCATCGTCTTACACTCTATCAGACTTTCTTTCATCCGAGACACAGCTCTCACACATCTTACTTCGTACGAAGTATCAAAGCAGTCGCACACCTGGGGGCGGAGCTATGCATACTCCGTATGCCACCCCAAACACTTATCGATTCCCCCATCCAGCTCTACTGTACTCTCTATGGTTAAGCATACTGCATRCCGGGAAAGCTMCCTCCTCTCCACGAGGCTCGCGACCTGAAAGCCATCCATGGCGTCCCACCCGTCATCCTAAGTGGCTCCCACAATCGATATCTGCACTGGGAATCCTACCTCACGTTTCTGGAGTTCGCTTGTCCATTTATAGCGGCTGAGCGATCAGGACCTGCAGATTTTCATGGGGGCTGCTTACCGGATGAGGTGATACTCCGTAACACAAGCATTTCGCCCGTTTGCGATCGTCCGAGTCGGAGCTGAGAGGGTGTGTCGGGGTCGTATACTTTATATTCTCGCGATGATGCTGATCCTTTCCTGAACTGGGGTTTCGATTGCTTCCTTTCATTTTTGAAACTTTTTTTTTTTTACGTCAATTGAAGTTCTAGATTAATTTGAAAATGCGTCAATCATGTTCTGCGAATGTCTGGTGTTTGATGTTCATCTCGCCATTGAGTAGTTATTGGGSGACATGCACATGCACAGCTTCACAGCACCTGAGTCCACGAGGTACAATTCCCGACCTCTGAGCACTCATCTCATACCTCTCTAATCCTCTCACCAGAACCACAAGCACCACGACACGAGCTCATAGAACGCAGCACACCCGTATTAACAGCTCTCACGACCTCCAAACCAGCGGATAGCATGTAAGCCTTACACCAGAATATTGGAAAATCTTAAACCTAACACCTCCCAGCTCAATCGCAGGCACAACCGTCCCAGCCGGCGCAACAGTAGCCTACTCAGGCTCCACCTTCGCGCTCCCCTCTCTCGTCTCCGCGCCCCCTAAATACACCGGCATCGTAGTCAACAGCCAGACCCTCACGCAGGGAGGCATCGTCACCGTATCTGGGACCATATACACGTTACCTCTGGGTGCGTCAAGTCCGGTAGTCGTTCCGAGTGCCACGGTTGTGGATTTGCCTACGGCGAGTAGTGATGGGAAAAGGTTGAGGGTGGTGTGGGGGAGCGTAGTGGTGGGGATGCTGGTGGGKTTGGTCGGGTTGGTGTGAGRTCTGAAAATGGATGGAGGGAGGTCTGGGAACTATGACATGAAAAGTGCAGGACTAGGAAGTGCGATTTTTGGCTGGGAGATGTGAGTTGTCAATGGGTTCGAGACGAGAATCATCGTGATGCTGATCGCAATTCTAGGTACGGCGAAGGTTTCAGGACTTGGCGAAGTGGGCAATTGGGAGGGAAAATGTCTATTCGGAAGAAAATCAGAGTCTGCGGATAGTATCTCGCGTCACGTCAATTTCACGTTCAAGTACGGAGGACGAAAAGGAACAATTGGAGAAGTGTGTCCAAAATCTCATATAGCAAAGTCGTATCAGTAGACCGAGAACGCATGACATAATTTCAAATTAATGTTAACTTTTACCAATTCATTGAGGCTATGGTATATCAACAGCACGACTAGCTTATTTTCAATCCCTACCCAGGATCTTTGAATACCAAGAAACTCCACATGCTATTCTGAACACCACTCGTCGCCCGAATCTCGAGCCACCTCACAATTCCTTCGGATCGATCCCAGGCCTCTCCCACTCYTGGTCTCCATAGTACCTAGGCGGTAATTGAACTTCCCAGATAGGTCTCTCTACCAGAGCAACTTCAATCCCATTTTGTTCTTCTCCCTCGCCCTCTCCTATGACAACCATGCCGAGGATAGGTCTATATTTAAGCGTATGCCAATGGCTCGTTCCCACCTTACTCGCTGCATCTCCAGCGGTAGATTCCCGCCTCAGACGCTGCAGCGAGACACGCCCTTCATTATCTGTATCGAGATCCATTTCGTCAATAGGGGAAGTATAGATCGCTTGTTCCTCATCAACTTCATCTTCAACCACCCGTCGCATCTTTCTTGAGATCCCGGTTCCGAGTTGCTCGCCAGAAATTGCCGAGCCAGCTCCAGTATTAATATCCTTCCCACCCTTCCGTTTTCGTTTCTTGCTCGCGTCTCCGTCTACAGGAAGAGGAAAGTCCAGCTCTAAGTCGAACATCCACAACCAGCTGATACCATACACCCAGACGCGCGACTGTCCRGGAGTGGAGTTCCAAACGCAACCGCGTGCATGATCGAGATTTCTTCGGAATTGATCGGGGAAGATAGATGTTGGGTTTCTTCGCGACCATGGAGTAAGTGAYCCGGAAAGAACGCTGAATTCGAAGACTGATGAACAGGCTGTGATTATGAATAGATTGTCTGGTGATGTATCTGCGGAGGGAAGGGTGTTTGCTAGAGGATGGGGATTATTACGTGTTGGGTGTGGTGAGAGTCCATTTGTGAGCGCTTTTTGAGGAGAGTTTTGGGGTCGGAAAGATAAAATTGTTGGCGTTGAAGGCAGGCGAGGTATCAGAGAAGCGGAGGGGTTGCGTGTCCAGTGTTGTCCATATATCAGTTTGGGTTGTTCAGTCGTGTTTTCGTCCTCGTCCTGGCTGTCTTGATCTGAGTCAGAATCTGAGYCCGAGCCTGACGAATTCGACGAGTCTGCGTCCTCTTCYAACCTTTCATCTGCAGGTGCAAGCTCTTCATCTCCGGCCAGGACAAAAGTGTCTACATATCCAGAAAGATCACTGATAGCCAGTATCTTACTATCAGCCGAAAATGCAATCTTGGTCACACTTCTGTCATAGCTACCGAGACCACCCAGAAGAACGTGTTTGGCGACTCCTCGATTGAGTCGCCGAAGCTTTGTGAGACGAGGTAGGATCTTGAATTGCGATGCCCCAGATGAGCTRTCCGAAGGCAGTATTCTTGCTATGACGATCTGACTGTTTGGATGAACGACACAAAGCCAATTTCCGTTGGAAGAAAATTCGAGGAGTCGTGCGCCCGAAGCGACAGATGATGGGACCTCGAGCTTGGTAATCCGGAGAGCTTCGTCTGCCTTTTTGCTTCGAAGCTGGAACATCTTGACATTGTCTGTAGTTGCCACAGCAAGCAGATTCCCATCCGTGCTGAGAGCTGCGGATGTGATGTTTGATTCTCCCTTAATCAATATTTTAGCCACCAATTTTCGACTTCGYCCCRTGGCTTCTTCGCCGTCATTTGATGTAGTCGCAGGCTTTTCGAATTTTCCCAGTCGCCATATATGAACTTCTCTTTCCCACCAGCTCATCATCAACCTCTTTCTTGCCGAGCTTTGTATTATTGGTTCTTGTGGTAAAAATGGTAGTGCTCGCTGCTGCTCAAATCCATGCTGACTGAGGGGTACTACTGTCGGTGCAGCATCGGGTCCTGACATTGTTAGGGCATATCTCATACATTCTGACCGTGAAACCTACCTCCAGAAACGACAACACTCATATCCTTGCTCTCAAAGCTCGCCATGGCCTTCACATCATGCTTATGGTATCTCCTATGCGAAATTTCTGCCCACCGYGACTTTGTTTTCCCAGTCTGCTTATAAAAGACCGTACGTCTATCCATACCACCACTGATGATTGTAGAGCCGTCGGCGCTCGTTGCGAGACTCAGAACATCTTGTCGGTGGCTCTTAATTCGTTGCTTCATTGTGTAAGTCTCTCCAGACCATATCCGCAACTCCCCAGTCGAATCGCCCGACACGATTGTCCCGTCCTTCAACGTTTTCACAGACCAAACAATGATTTCCTTTGGTCCTCCCGCGGGCCCAGCTCCCAGTGACATGCTTCTCAATAATGCGCCGCTTCGAATATCGAATATGCGAATAGTGCTGTCAGAGCACCCAGCAATGACAATATTCCGGTCCTTGAAGGTAACACTGATTATCTTGGCTTTCTTCGAAGACGGTCTGATCAAAACTTTTTGCAATTGGAGATTTTCATCCGCAGTCGAGTACAGAACCAGAGCTCCGTCCGTACAACCCGCAATAAGATGTTGACCTAGCCATTGCTCTCCTTTGGTCTCTTTCGGTTTTGGCACAACAGGAGGCTGCGCAGCCAGACACCAGATCTCTCCATGGTTCCCACTAGCATGTCTCAAAGGCTGACCCAGCTCCAAATCCCACTCCGTGACAGTAGTAGTATAACCGATGCTAAAGAGCCTCGACTTCCCAATTATAGTCGAACCTTGGACTTCTTCGTTCGGATCTTGAGTCCAAACAAGACCATCAATACTGCGATCTTTCCCTCCACGAATTGTAGTCTCTTGTAGCCATGATCCATTCAACGGGTTCCAGATTTCAATATCGCCATTTGCTCGTCCAACAGCTAGCCTTGGAGGAGCCGTCTGCTGCTTTTTAACTATTTCAGAGTGCGAGAATGCGAGCGCATTGATTGTCGAGGGAGGATAGTGCACGAATCGACAACGGTGGATATCCATGGCGCTGGTGGAATTTACGYAGAAGCTCGAAGTTCGGACAAAAAGTTCGAGCTCGCGATAAAGTATTTTAGAAAAAAAGTTCATCGCGATAAAAAGATGGCCCGTGCGCAATTGCGGGCGCGGAGTGGGCCCAAGCTCCAGAACATAAGGTTCCAGTCCTATAAAATCTATGTCACTACAGTACGCCAATCTTTATTCCGAGTACTTGAACGTAATTAAGCAATGTCATATTATAAGGAATGCGAATGTTGGGCTTACGACTCGGAATCAGATGCCTCCAACTCGCTTTTTCTCCGAGGGTTTTGTTACAATTGAATTATTCTTTAGCTGTGTCATATGCACTACTATGACGTGTTATTTACTGCCAACTACTTGAGCTTCGCTCGATTCGTCGCTATATAACAAGACTTGTCCTTGGAGGAACTCCAAAATTGGACGGCAGTTGCAGATGGAGTGTAACATGACCGGACTCTAAGCATATCGGAGGCTTCGGCCAAAATAGGGTATTAGACACAACAAATTCGTAGAGAACTTGGTCGTCACGGCGAGGCCGACGAATCACGACCCCTAAGCTTATTGATGAAGCCCAAATATTTCTTCCTAACGCTTCCTTTCTTGTCACCTGCCATACTCATACTAGTGGTAGATCGAACGGGTGGAGAGCGATCCAAACTCGATCTTCGTGGTCCTTGTACTGAGGTAGATCGCGGGAATGGGTCCGGCGACAAAAATACCAGTGGAAAGTTTGGAGCCATTATTCCTAATCCAAATGCTCCTTCCCGACCGCGGTCCAGGCCACGGTCAGGAGCCTTGTCAAAACTTCGCATTGCAGAAACACTTCGGACAAATGCTGGGTCTTGCTCGTTCCTATCATTCAAAGCATTTGGGGTTGGCGGGGGCGACATCGCGAGCATGTCGAAACGTACCCCGGGTCTGGCAATCTTAAAAGATTCTTCATTTGCGCCGCTTCTCATATTTCCCATAGTCTGTGAGCGAGGTGTCGCGGGACTATATTTATTGGGCGGCAAAAGTAGACGATCTTCCGAACCACTGGTCAAAGGGAAAGTAGGCACAATATCCTTGGACGTTTGAACACGATTTGGTAGAGTTACGCTTTCGTCTTGCTCGTTTCCAGCTTCTTCTTCTTCTTCCTCCACCATGGTATTGCCATTGGCTGAATTAGTCATGGTATAATTTGACGAAGACGAAGCCGACGCGGTAGAATTATATCGTTGAAGCTCGTTTTCGAATTCTTCTGCCATACTTGGACTACGCCTGAGATGGAGCTGATAATAAGGATGAGACAACAGAGTGTTCACTGATGGAACGGTTTCCTCCCCCTCGAACGTTGAGGTAAAACTTGGAATAGGTGTATACCGAGTTGACACAGAGCTCGAGTCGGGAGAAGGAGGCTGCAAGGGTGGCCAAGCAGGTTCCTCCGGAGTAAGGTAATCCAGTCTCTTAGATCCCTTGGCAAACATTGCGGAAAGCAGATCCTTTGAATATGATAGTGGGTATCCAGCGATTCTCAGCTGGCGTAGCTTTCCATCAAGTAGACGAACGGATTGTGATAATCGAAAGACGGACTCTGGGCAATAGGGTACTAGATTTGGAAGTAAGAAGTTAGCATGAGCAATTTTCATTTTCGATTCGGGCCACATAAAGTTCCTGCGTACCTGGCTTTGTACCGAACCTCTCTAGGAAAGGTTTATCTACATACGGATGGAATCCGGCGTAACGTCTACCGAGAATAATCAGCTCGTCAATAGAAGAATCGTCAGCACGATCGGCCAAGCCTCTAAAGATCCGTAGCAATTCTTTGTCTTCCTTGTCCATATTGTAACCAAATGCAGGAGCAGCTTTCGTTGCACTGCCTCCAAACTTTGTGTAATCAATCTCGACAGTAAGCGCTTTGATGTTGCTGGCATTTTGGGGCAACCAAAAATGCGATAGCGGGGAAAAGAACGGCCCGCTGAATTTGTTTATAGTGACGTGAAAATGATACTCGCTGAACAGGTACTTCARCAAGTCTGCTCGAAGGCAGGTGAATGATGCAAGCCCCCCGCGAACATCGTCRACAACGTCATGAACCGATGCAAAAAATCCGCGACTGAAGACCATCTTCGTAGCGAAGTATGGCGAAAGGGTTATTTGTCGAGGTTCGTGTGGGAAACAGAACCCGTATATCCTTCGGCGAATATTCGACGGCAGGGTGAAGAGCTTTAGGCCTGGTGATCCGTCACGAAGCGGGATAGTCAAACTGACGTAGCTTGCTGGACGACATGGGCGATCCAAGCAAATCATAAGGTCGTTGTTCCTATCTAACAGAGGGAGTGGATTTTCTCGTGCCATCCATAGATCCTCCTTGAAAGTCTTCTCTTTCACCTTCTCCTTGCCGCGTCGTGAGTTTTTAGTGCGCGATTGATCGACTAGAGAGCTGGAAACTCTACGTAAGATGCCGCCGTCACTGTCATCGGGGTTCGTTCGCTGGCTGGAATCTCTGGTAGTTGGCGGCACACGAAAGGTGGATGAGATACTCGGAGAGCCCCAGGGAGACTCTGGTCGCTCGAAACGCATGGAGCTGGTGAGCGAGGAGCGGTGCGACAGCGACACTGTGATGCTGTTAGATGGCAATGCAGCGGGGGATCTGATGTGCGGGACTATTCTTACTCTCGCGGCGAGCCAAGTTGAGTTTGACCTATTGCAAATCGTGTATGCTTGGTGGGTGAATCAGGAAGAGTGCCAATTTGAGTAAGTAGAAAGTAGAGGTTAGGAGAATCCGGGACGGTTGGCTTTTGGCAGTCGCAATTGGAGACGCTCGCTTCGCAGCACAACACTTGCATTGCGCTTCATAACATCGTCAGTATTTGCAAGAAGGAAGGAGCTAGCGGCAGCTCAAAGCCTCCTGCTCATTAGAAGGATATAACATGTCGTTTGGCGTTACTCGTGTGACTGACGCAGTGCATGTCTGCAAGAMAGGCAGAGCATAYCGATTCACCACTTCCAACTCGAAAGTRTTGGACCCGCGAATTGGGATGCTAGCTGCATCAGAGGACCAGCACAGCTCCCGAGGTCATGTCTAACTACGACTATAGTGTGAAGGGAGGCATCGGAGGTCACCAGCAACGACCGATTGCGTACGGCTAAGAGATAATCAAAAGATGACGTCCTTTGAGATGATAGTATTCTCTGGTTTCAATGACTCTGATTGAATCTGGTACTTGCGGTCTGAATTTTGTTAGCTAGTTACACGACTTGGACATCGACTTGAAGAGAAACAAATGCAAGAAGAAAGTCAAGAGATACTGAGCGTTCCGCCAAACACCTTCTATGTGATGGATCGGAATCCTTTGAGGTTATTAGAGCAACGGAAGTTAAGAGATCATATAATATGTTCAATGCTCTCAACGTTCGGACATTATGCAAGAACATGAAAAGAATCACAAAGACCAACAAGTCGATACTCGTATTGATTAAATCGATCCTACTATACGAAGACGTTACCTTCATCGCCAAGGCACGTAGTTGTGTAAATGGCCCCGGCAATAGTGATTTAGCTGTCTGYAAGGYATGCCTGGTCCGCATAGTGTTTGGCTTTACTCAAATTTTCAAGAAACATTGAAAGCACTGAACGTTTACGAATTGCCCATGTAATATGAAAGTGAAGGAAGGGTCATCTCTTATGTCGTCGACATTTCCCCAAGACTAGGGCTCTCCGGGCCGACAAATGATCCGGAATCGCCGGGCCCCGGTCTTGGCCGCCGGTCGCGTCGACCGAATCGCAAAGAACCTGGCATGAGGCCAAAAAGTTCGCTCTACTTCTCTGGCGCACTACTGCATTCTGTAGCAAGAACTCCTTCAAATCACACAATTCCTTCTCTTGAATCGAGACACATCATCTTGAGAGATCATTTCTCCTGAACATATACRTACTCGCTACACACTCACATTCTCCCTACCACACGCTACCATGGCCGCCGCTCCCGCTGGTTTTGACCCTGCGACGGCAGATAACTTCGAGGATGTAAGACAAGCCACCCGAGGTTGAATTAAGTTCCGCGGATATCCAGCTGATCGAATCCCAGATTGAAAAGCAGTTTGCCGTCAAAGGTTTGAGAGAAAATTCACCCCTTGTCCCCGTCTACCCCGCCACTGACCCCGCCATCTAGCCGTTCAGCACATGTCGACATACTGGGCAATCCTCGAGAAGGTTCCCGGATCCAAGTTGAGACTCACGAAGATGGATGATGAGATATACGATCACTTAATGGCTGATTTCCCYGAATTCGATGCTGCCAAAACAATCGATGAGGACGAAATGAAAAGCAAAACTGGCAAGGAGCGATGGCGTAAATTCATGATGGCGTACGAGAAAAAGGTTGAGGATTATAATTTCGGTACTATGTTGAGAACGAATCCAACTTTCGAGTATGGACAGGATGAGACAATTTTCGGTAAGTTGCTAAGTCTCCATCTGTACTCCGTACTGGACAAGTCGCTGATGAGTATTATAGTGCCTCGCATGCAATTTTACGCGATCGAAATTGCGAGAAACCGCAACGGCTTGAACGATTGGATCCACGAAAACAATAAGAAGGAATAGATTGCCGGTAAATAGGACAACAGCAACMTTATAATGATACCCACAATGCCTCAACTGGTTTCCACATCTCCACATCTCCACGTCAACTCCAGACCTAAATTGCAAGTGGATCGTGTCTCTAAGTTACGTATACCTCTCAGTGTGAGAGGATCCCATGTATTAGGTGCGTACACAGAATACCAAATTGCAGAGCTGCCTTTGTGTGTCTCTCGACTACTATCTACTAAGTAGGTACCGTGGCCTAGACGCCTATGGTCTTCGCGGCAATTCTACATCGAAATGTGGCGATGCTGTGGTATGATTAAATGAACTCTTCGCCCGGAACTTCCGCGCGGCCGGGAATCAATCATCACAATATCCGATCCTTTGTGTCTAGTATTCACCTTTCCCTGCGATGAATAGGGCTTCGTCGTTAGCTTCGCCAATTTTCATTGTTCTGCTAAGCGAACATGAAATTTCTCAAATCTCGCATCGAGAACAATACGAAGGATGATCGCGATGCGGCAACACAATCTAGTCGCCACAAACCATCATCTCTAGTTCCATTGTACTGTTTCTTGATGAAAAAATGTGTGTTTGCTGATTTCTAGAGCATTTGTCTTACCACTTTCCAATATTCTGCGTCAAATCCATAGCACGTATTCATTTGACTATGATAATCCTCGTTCATTGATTTCTGCCTTACACCATGGCACCACTAAACGTCCAAACCTCYGCAAACTTCCAGGGCGCAAGTAATGACGGATTATCAATTCCAGTCACGATGGAGTCGAAGGAGGAAAAGGATGACCAGCGAATACATGGCAGGACCAACATGCAGGCAGGGAAACCACCCTCATGGCGATCACTCTTCTCATTCACGGAAAGACGACATGTTCCATCGGCTATTATTGCGGCGATATGGTCCGTTGCAGCTGGAGCTACACAACCCATTACTGCTATTTTGTATGGTAAGCTATTTACGGAGATGACGCAGTTTGGGAGCGGCAAACAGAGTGCTCAGCAATTGATAACCAATGTTTCGGTATGGTGYCTGGCGCTCGCTGTCGTTGGAGGCGGCGCTTGGGTTGTGCAAGGAGCATCTCTATCGTCATGGATGGTCTTCGGTGAGCTTCAAGCAAAAAGTGTTCGGAGTCACATATTCGGATCAATGCTGTACAAAGAGCTACAGTGGTATGATCTACGAGAAGACGGAGTTGGTTCACTATTGACGAGGATCCAAACGTACGTGTGTATCTTAATTCCACATAATGTTAATCTGATTGTAATATAGCCAACTTCGCGAACTACAATTAGCGATCTCGCAACCCTTAGGTTTCGTGTTTACTGAGCTGTGTGGATCTTGCATCGCAATCGGCGTTGCATTCTACTACTCTTGGAGGTTAACGCTTGTAATCTGTTCTACAATCCCCGTTGCAGTCCTGCTGCTTTCTTGGCTCTCTAGAGGTCTTGGACCTGCCATTGAAGCGCAGAAGATAGAGCTGGCCAGAGCGTCAAAGTATGCTAATACGGCAGTCACGGCAATTGACACTGTCAAAGCATTCAGCGGTCAGGATCACGAAGTATGGCAGTACTGTTCGTCAGTCAAAATCGTTGCGAGTAAATACCTGGTTCAGGCTCGAGCCAATGCTGTACAATTTGGCATTACAAAGTTTCTTATGATCGGGCTTTTTGTGCAAGGATTTTGGTATGGTCTAGTGCTCATACGGCAGGGTCTCAATCCTGGGTATGTACTCACAACGTTCTACGCTTGCTTGTATGCTATGCAGGCAGCTGAAATCATCTTGCCTCAATGGCTGGTCTTGAAGAAAGGTATGTCAGCTGGACATACATTACAGAGCATCATGTACGAGGTCGAGAGCGGCAGACAGGAGCCCGGTCCAGATGCCACTATCCGTCATGAATTTCGAGCAGGTGATATTGAGATTAATAACGTAAGTMGAAAAGTCCCARTCACAGCTGTATACTTATTTTTGCAGGTTTCCTTTGCGTATCCTTCGAATAAGACTCAACAGGTGCTGAAAGACGCGACTTTCTTCTTCCCAGCAGGTGAGACAACGTTTGTGGTTGGCAAAAGTGGATCGGGAAAAAGCACGATAGGCAATCTTCTCATGAAATACTACGAGGCGACGGAGGGCGAGGTTTTACTTGATGGGCATTCCATAACCGACCTGAACACTGAATGGCTACGGAGAAGCATCAGTCTCGTTCAGCAGGAGAGTCATCTGTTCAACGAAACAATCCTGCAAAATATCACCTTTGGGAGGCAGGGCAATGCGACCAAGCAGGACATTGCGATAGCGTCTCGGACAGCGGATCTCACACCCACAATTGCAAATCTGCCTGATGGATATAAAACAGTGGTTGGTTCAAATGGTATAGCGCTCAGTGGTGGGCAGCAGCAAAGAGTTGCTCTTGCAAGGGCTCGACATCGTGATTCGCCGATACTCATTTTAGACGAATCCACAAGTGCTCTCGACAAGAAAAGCCGTGAAAGAGTGATGAAAGAAATAAGGCGCTGGCGGAAAGGGAAGACCACAATCATTATTACACATGACGTTTCTCAGATACTCGATCAGGATTATGTTTATGTGGTGGAACAAGGCAAGGTTGTCGAAGAGGGCTATCGTAGGAAGCTTGTGGATATAGTCCGTGGGAATTTTGCTTCTTTTGTTGACTCCGATGCGATTTCGCCGATAGCATCTTCTAGCATTGGGTTGGGTATCATAGATGATGGTCTTGAATCGGGACCTGACACTATTATCTGCTCACCGGAGGTTCACGGACAGACGTCAAACCAAAAGAATCGATTCTCGGCGCTTCTAGACATGGCAAAACCAACATTGCGTCCCACCTTTCAGAGTCCGAACCTTCAGTCCAACAGGCTTTCTCTTGGAACCGGCTTTATGCAAGCAAATGTCCTTGAAGAAGATGAGAGATGGAGGATGCCTCCTGTTTCACAGTCTCTGCAGGAGCCAAGACTAGACAAATCAAGCAGAGCATCTCTTTCTTCTAAAGCGATGCGAGATGAGGAGTTGGAAATGCAGGAACAGCGATCCCAAGCTCAAAATCATCGCAGATATTCGCTTTTTGGGTCAGAGAGCCCGACTGTATCCCCAATTCGAGAGACCAGGCGAGCATCTGCAGCAGACGCATTAGATGATTATTTTCACACCACGCACGAACGACGAGCTCCCATATTGGGTCTCGAGAGTTACACTCCTCCCTCACATGGCTCCCGGCCACTCTCCGTTTTTGCACCGTCAGCCTCCCCATTCAGCACGCACGCTAGCATAGCAAAGGCAACGCGGCCAACATCAGGTTTACCGCCCTTTGAGAGCACTATGARGAACCACGKCGAGGAAGAATTAGTTACGCCATCTGCTACAGAACCGGATAAAGAGGAGGATACCGGTGYTCCATCCTCACGGAAGCAAGCTTCGATTAGCAGAATCCTRGGTACCATCTGGCCTACTTTAGCTTGGAAAGACAAGATAATCCTTGTGTTTGGMTTTTTCAATGCCTTCATTGTTGCAGCTGCAACTCCAGTGTTTGCTTATCTATTTGCCAGCTTACTCAGCACGTTCTACATCGTCGAGAACCAAACGGAGCAGGCGACAAAGTTTGCATTGTCTCTATTAGGCGTCGCGATTGTCGATGGATTTGCTGCTTTCTTCACCCACTATGCTCTCGAATATTGCGGACAAGAATGGGTCAACGCGCTTCGAGTCGAAGCATTAAAGCGGATACTCGCTCAACCCAAATCTTGGTTTGATATGCCTAAAAACAATGCTGCGGCCCTTACCGAAGCTTTAGATCGTAATGCGGAAGAGATGCGGAATCTGCTCGGTCGCTTTGCAGGTCCCGTGTTTACTGTTATATGGCTAGTCGGCATTTCACTCACCTGGTCTTTCATTCTGTCATGGAAGCTCACGTTGGTTGCAATGGCTTGCGGTCCGGTCATGTTTATCGCAACTCGACTTTTCCACGTTGTGAGCGGCCACTGGGAGAAGAGGACCGATGTGGCTGCCACACAACTCGGCAGTATTTTTACTGAGACTTTTTCGAATATTCGAGTCGTCAGAGCATTGACGCTAGAACGGTATTTTACAAACAAACACGAACAAAGCTCCAGCGAAGCTTTCAAGATCGGAATCCGTCGCGCAGTGTACTCGGGTATATTGTATGGACTGACAGATATGGTCAGTGTCTCAGCATCAGCGCTTGTTTTCTACTACGGGGGTGTTATCATTAGTGATGGAGAGGGAAGTGTTGCTCAGATACTCCAAGTTGTCAATCTCCTCCTGTTCGGAATCACGAATTCGGCATCCATCATCTCTATCATGCCACAGCTCAATTCTTCCTGCGTGACGGCCACACAAATGCTCCATCTTGCCAGCCTTCCGAATCGAGACTCTCACGAATTTCAGGGYACGAAACGTATCGCAGACCCGTTTCCAATCTCCCTCAACAAACTAAACTTCACATATCCGACCAATCCCCCAGACAAGCGCTCCCTTTCAGACCTCAACCTCTCCATACATCCCGGTACAATAACGGCATTAGTAGGACCCTCGGGAGGTGGAAAGAGTACCATCACATCGCTCCTCCTCGCCCTCTACCCACCAGATCCCACCCCTACCCTCCCACCACCTTTAACATTCGCCTCTCATTCCATAACCTCACTCAACACCACCTCCCTCCGAAACCTAATCGCAATAGTCCCCCAAAAAGCAATACTCTTCCCAACCACAATCCTCGAAAATATAATCTACGGACTCCCCGAGCTCTCTCCCCTCGCCACCCTCCCCATAGCCGCTCAAGCCGCCATCGACGCCGGCATCCACGATTTCATCATGTCCCTCGAAAACGGCTACTACACCAGTATCGGCGACGGCGGCATGGGCCTTTCGGGTGGCCAGGCYCAACGGGTTTGTATTGCGCGTGCGCTCGTTCGTCGGCCTAAGTTGCTTATACTTGATGAAGCTACGTCGGCKTTAGATGCTGTGAGCGCGCATGGGATTAGAGATACGGTGCAGAAAACTATGGACAGGCAGAATGGTGAAATGGCTGTGCTGTTAGTCAGCCATAGYACRGAGATGATGCAGATTGCAGACACGATCGTCGTTATTGACGATGGAAGAATTGTCGAACAGGGATCTTTTCAACAACTTGTTCGGAAAGGGGGAAGCTTAGCGAGGTTGATTGGCACTGAGCTGTCTCTCAAAATCGAAGAGGATGAGGTTTCACTTCCTGCGGCATGGGAGCAAAGGGATAGTAATACATATGGTGATGATGGAGAAGTTGAGGATGTCTTTGCTAGTCAAAGAATCATCCCTAGGGGTGGGGAAAGCAGGGATAATAATTTTTGAAGTCCTGATATGAGCGAGCATATTCAACAGTTGGAATCGAGCTCGTCACACGTTAARACATTGCTGRGTTCTCATATATAGTCGCTTTCAATGAATCGTTTGATCATACARTATACTTCTAATAATCCTGTATCCATTTTCCCTAGGACTATTCCTTATCCCATCAAAGATTCTCCAAACTCCATAAGCAACCATTGCCAGCCTATCTCTAAAAATTACAAAACACCCTCCCCTCATACGGCTTCAGATTGACAAACTCCTTAACCACAACCTCCTTCTCATCCCCCCCAATCAACCGACTCCAACCATTATAATCCCCCGCCTCAAACCTCTGCTCCSCATCCGAAAAATTCAACAACACAAGCGCCCGCTTACTCCCATCCCAATTCCTCATCGTATAAGCAAACACCTCCTCCCTCGTCTCCAACAACTCAAAATACCCATAAATAAACACATCCTGTTCCTTCTTCCTCAACGCAAGCATCTCCCTATAATACCCCAGCACGCTCGTCTTGCTGTTAATCTGGCTCGCCACATTCCATTCCTCGTAATCGGTATTGACTTTCATCCACGGCTTGGAGGAGGTCGTGAAACCGGCGTTGGGGCTGGCGTCCCATTGCATTGGTAGGCGTCCGTTGTCGCGCGCTTTGAGRCGGAGCTCGAGRAGTACGTCGCTCATGTCTGCGCCGGGTCCGCGGGATTGCTGGATGGAGGCGTACGCGTTGCGGCCTTCGACGTCGATGTAGTCTTCGATTCCCCAGTCCCGCGCGACGTTCGCCATGCCGATTTCTTGGCCTTGGAGGAGGAATAGGCTTCCGCTTAGTGTACATAGATATGTGGCTARCATTTTTGCTGCGCGCTCTCGGTGCTCTGGGAGGTCGGAGGCATATCGTGACAGCGAGCGCCCGGAATCGTGGTTGTCCATATACACAGCGTTCCAGCCGTCGAACTTGGGCATGGCGTTTTGCCAGAGCTGGGTGAGATGTTTGATACGTGATGGTTTGAAGGGGTTATGTCCGTATTTCGAGGACTCGCCGAAATCCATATCGACGATGTCGCCTGTGAAGAGCATTTGGAGTTCATGTCTGTCGCTAGCGACGTATTGAGATACGCTCTCTTCGTCTTTCGTGAAGCCTAGCTCGCCTACGTTCATGCAGTCGTATTTGTCGAAGACTTGCGTGCGGATCTCCCTGATGTACTCGTGCATACGGGGGCCTGAGGCGAAGTATTCTGCGCCGCTTTGGAATTCTTCGGCCGGGTTGGTGATGGTTGCGTCTGGAAGGTCGGGGTGTTTGGACATGAGGTTCATGGAATCGATACGGTATCCGTCGACACCTTTTTGCAGCCAGAATTCCATGTCGGCATAGGTCGCTTGACGCATGTCGTCGTTGGCCCAGTTGAGATCGGGCTGGGAGGGGAGGAAGAGACAGAGGTAGTATTGCTCGGTGGTTTCATCGTATTCCCATGCTGAGCCGCCGAATAGGGAGACCCAATTGTTTGGGGGTTTACGGTTTCCAGAGGCGTCGAATTTGGGATCTTTCCAGAAATACCAATCTCGTTTGCTGTTATCTTTGCTCTTTCGAGACTCTTTGAACCAGTCGTGCTGGTCGCTGGTGTGATTTACAACGAGATCTAGTAATAGCTTAATCCCGCGTTCGTGTAGGCCTTTAATGAGTTTCTCTACGTCTTCAACGGAACCGTATGGCTCATGGATGCTTCGGTAGTCCGAAATGTCGTAGCCCATGTCGTTTTGAGGCGATTTGAAAATTGGTGAGAGCCAGACTGTGTTTATTCCTAGGGATGCGAGGTAGTCTATCTTGGAGTTGATCCCGGCGATGTCGCCGAGGCCATCGGAGTTGGTGTCTAGAAATGAGGCTGGGTAGATTTGGTAGACTACTGCCTCTTTCCACCATGTTTTGGTGGGAGGATGATTTGGTGGCATGGTACTGGTTCTCTACGTTGTGTTAGAAGGATGAGATGCGAGTTGGGGATTATGAGAGGTTGTGTTCTCGGTAAAGACTTACTTCGATGGAACCCATTTCGATATGACGTGGATCAGGTGACTTTAGTTCGTCGATTGACTTCAAAATTCAAATTGCAAGCAGGGTTCAAAATAGTCTTGCTTTCACAATAATGAGGGAAACAGGATGATACTTAAGTATATATCACTCGTACTCATAATCAACATCATCGGTCGAAACAGTCCCACTGCAATCGAACCCCCATTAGGTCAATATTTCCAAGCCCTGAACCGTACCTTCCTCGGYTGAATTATTGTTCGGCTGAATTATGCCACTTCTCCAATACCCCAAAGCCTCCGCAATTATACTCGCACTTGCGATGTGCAACATCCCAGCTACCAGATCATGGGGAAATATGGTATTCGTCCCTTCGCTGTTCTTGGTAATTGAGGCTTTATTGGTTGAGGAGTGTTTGAATGTATGCTTCCGAGGTTCGACAGACCATCGGATTGGATCCACGGAGGGCGCGATTTAGTTCCAGCGCCACAAGTCGTGGAAAGAAGCGCGACTGATACTTCGTACTTGGCGTTCTGAAATGGTTGTGGAGATGATCGACACAGGGAAAGAATTGCTCGGTTGTATTCTGAAGGCTGAATTATGATTGGTAGATTACTTGCCCGAAAGCATGGGGTCGGAACCCCAAGAATGGGGAAGGCTAGTGGAGCTATACGCTCCCGATGGAACGGAATAACGTGAGGTAGCGTGACGGGAGGTCTGATACGTGACCAGAGGGTTGGCTTAAATAATGGGTGAATTTCGATTGGTCGACGAGATGGTAAAGTCTCTRCCCCGTACATATTGGWGRGCTAGCATTGGGCGAGCTAGGGGGGATGGAGTACTGGGGATCATAGCATAGTCAAGTAGCAGTATGTGTTTAACATCTTGTCAAGAGCGGAGACGGTCGGGTGGGAACGAGATTTCGAAGGGTGAATTCTAATCCGCGMTCGCATTCTCCGGAGATGCAAGATCCACAAGTACTGTATACTATAGAGGGACATTATCATTCCCAAGGATTTGGACATTTAATTTCCCCGCGCAACTATCTTCGCTAGTGTAACATGCCATGTGCTGAAAAGCCTTAGAGGGGGGAAATATAGTAAGACAGATGGGTGGATTCTAATTCGCGCTCACACTCTCCGAAAGATGCGAGATTTAGAAGTCGCATTGAATATGAARACAAACTATCGGCCTCAGTTTGAAGATAGCTAATTTAACTGCGYAGCTATTAAAGCTGGTATGAGATGATAATTGGTGCTAAGAAAGGAAGAAAGAAAGAGGGAGGAGATAGTATAGATGGGTAGATCGATAGTTGTGAGTAAGTTGAGCTCTAATTGACATAGTTTGGATTCTTCCTGGGAGTTTGTATGAGAATTGCGAATGCCGTAGTACGAGAAAGGGCTTGGTCGTCAGACTTTGTTACTGGTAGCGAGACGACAAGAGCTGAGTAGGTGAGAGCAGGTGATTCGATGGCAATCATCTAATGTAATGCCAAAACACAGATCAAGATGTTGAATCTTGTAGAAAAGATYAGGCCGAACKCTCTCAAGCAGGACGACTGGTATGGAATTAGTCAGGTCCAGAATTCTAACGGCACGGTTTTCGTGACTGTTGGATCGGGAAATTACACCTTCTTTGCTTCCGAATAACTCCTGATAAAGCTGTTCCTAGTATGAACTGAAGTAATAGAGATGTTCATTGTGCTCCTCTTCTATCCAAGAATCTATATACTCAAAGTCGAACAAAAACTCCGTCTAAAAACACCCAGTATAAACGAGACCGTTAGCGCGTTATCAAAGCCGTAATCTAAATCATCAAAATCTGTCTCTCAACTATATCTGCCAGCAATTTCTCATCTTTCCATTCCGTCAAGTCGACAACGGACTCTTCCTTTCTTGCAGGCCAGGCATTCTTCAGTCCTTCCCAGCACTGAAACTCCACATCCTTCTCCTGGAACTCTCCAAAGTCGTAAGAGGCTCCAAGCGAGGCTCTGCTGGGGTATACCCTTGATGTCAAAGCAAAACGATCATTCGCGAACACCTCGATGATGGAGTTGTCGACAAATATTGTRACGTTCAGATCTTCACCAGGAAGTAATCTGAAGTCGCTTGTCTCGGCAAAACTACTGCCSAGATGAGAAGATGAGGAGGTGCTGCGGTCGACGGTGATATGGGAGTTTTTGAGGTCGAATATGATGACTGTAGCTTCTTCGCCCTTCGACGCAGACCGAACTTTGAAAGCAAATCTCTCATGACCAGCAGGTTTCTTAAACGTGGCTTTGATTTCATAGTTCGCTGATTGAATAGCGGCAAACTTCCGCAAGGACATCTTTCTTCGCTCATCTCGAAGTCTAGAAACTTGCGGCGCGAGTCTGATTCCAAGCGTCGACATCGTTCCATCACCGTTTGCGCACCATAGATCCCCATCTGCAACACCTTCAATGATCGGTTTTGAAATCTCATAAAGCTCTCTTGGATGACCAAGACATCCAGCCCAGCCTTGCTGCGCAACTATCTCTTGCTTRGCCGATTCATCGGCCCAGCCGAGCTGTAACAGCCGTYCTTCAGCATCGCGGAAAATGTGGATGGCGTAGAGAATACCACAGTCGAGCATTCCGTGGCTAAGGATTTGAAATTTAGGTTTTCCATTTTYAAGCGCGAATTCTCCGCGGCACCAGAGCGTGCAATGGCGGTTGTGACGCTTGGATGGGAGRTCTTCTTCGATGCCAATGAGGATGTAATTGCTTGAGCCTATTGTGAAGAAGCTTGCGCATTCGAAGTTCATGCCCCAGAGTTGTTTGCTGCTGGGTGAAACAGGTGTATTACTCTCGACTTCGAGGATGGTAGAACAAAGATCCCAATCAAGCAGATTGGTAGAAGAGTARAGATGCAGTGATGACCCTTTTCCTTTCTCGCCAGATGCAATCATCATATAGTCGGTTGACGCATCGACACCCAGGAATTGGGAAAGCGTTGTCCAAGGTGAGACAAAAGGATCTCTCCACCCCGTACTCATCTCCCTCTTCGGCGGCACTGAAATAAGAGGATTGTTGGCGTATCGATGCCATGAATTACCGAAATCTGTAGAAAAGGCCACAGATTGACTTTCACACCCCTCCAGATACTCCTTCGACCAATGTATCGGCACTCTCGCCACACTCGTATAGAACAAAAACAGCGCCGTCTTGCCTTGCACAATCCGCTTSACGATCGAGCCTGAGAATACCCCAGACTGGTCGTAGGATCCAGGCGGACCGTTGGTGAGCGGGGGAGTGCAGTCGGTCCACGTGACTAGGTCTTTGCTGGAGGCCATTCCCCAGGCGCAATTGCCGCCGTCTGTGGTGCCTGGGTTCCATTGGTAGCAGAAGAGATATTCTTTGGTTTCTGGGACGTAGACTGCGCCGCAGGGGTCGTTGGACCAGGAGTGTGGTGCGATGAAGTGGGAGGTTGGGCGGAAGCGAGTGAAGGGTGTCATGGTGTAGATAGGACTATAGAGGTATTTGAGGGCTAGATCTGGGAAGTACGCGAGGATGATAGATTTAGTTGACGGGTTTTGAAAGTCTAGATATATAGAACCTGTATTTTTGTAGCATGTGAGATCGACAATATGGAAACGAAGTTTTGGAGGATTGAAGGGGAGTTGGAGAATTGGATATCAACCGAAGTGAACTTGCCTGCCGGGGGAATTAACTATCCTGGGGAAATCAGACTAACTTAACTCGCAGTTGTAGTCAAGCATGGGGTTTCGTAGCAATTGGCATCTGCGTCTACATCCGCAGTCGTGGGATCTCGGGTGTATTTTTCGGTTGAAATAGGGGGCTAAGGGACCAATCATAATTCAACCATCGATGTCCAAGCCAGATGTCTACTACCTCGCAAGAGCATTGACCATCCTGGGGAAATTCAGACTTGCGCGACTAGGTGTTGTTGCCAAGCATGGGGGTTTTAGGACTTTGGTGGTCGGGTGTATTTTTCGGTTAAATAGGGGTCGAAATGGCCAATGATAATTCAGCCATCGATCTTGAGCTACGATGGAAAGAAGACGACTAACGAGCGTATCATTTGAGATATGCATGGGACTCTAATACGAGCCCCCAGATTTGGGATAGTGATAACGCTAGAAGGCACGTAGAAGCATGGCAGAAGAGATATCCATATTGAGGGTCTGGGTCGAGCAAGGGTGCGCACTAAACTAAGGTCTCGCTCAAGCGACGAACCCTAACCCGGCAGTCCTGGCGGAGGCCATTTCTCAAATTCATCCCACTGGTCACTCGGGTGTATTTCGACATCGAAAATCCACCCGGAGGCGACCAACGCCACGGAACGACCACCACTAGTGACAGAAGCCTCGTGGGGAAATATGCTTCCCCAAGACCCCAAACCTCACCCCGGAATGCAAGGTGATAGTGCATCGGCCAGCCGCGAGTTTTGGGAACCTCGATTGAGATCTAGAAATATATAATCCCCTCGGTGAACCCACCATAAATCTTCATCTCAGATCATCATCATCAACAACATCTTCTCACTCTCTCCTCACTCCTCAGTCTTCTTTCCAATTTTCACATCATCAAACCTCAATTGGAGTGTCAACACATATCATAATGGCGGAAGCAAAAGAAGTTATGGGCGGTGCCACCGTGCAAGCTCTCAACACCACCATCGACATCGAGAAGAAATCCGACTTCATGCACTCAGAGCACTCCCAGTCCAGCGCAGATTCCGCAGACAGAGCAGCCGTCTCAGCCGACCTCACTCCAAGGGAGCAATACCGCCAACTCTTTGCCGCTATCAAAAAGGACAAGCGCTTCGTGCTTTGGTCATTCTATGTCATGTCCTTGGTGTTCGGTTGGGGTTACGATGCGGGCTTGTCAGGCGTGGCAATCGCTTTCCCGGAATTCAGAAAGGAATATGGTGATTACTATGTTGAAGATGGGAAAGGACAATATGTCATTCCAGCTCTTTGGCAATCACTCTGGAACGCTGCTTCGACTATTGGACAGGTGTTTGGTGCGTTCCTTGTTGGGCAATTCGCGGATACCTTTGGCCGTCGACCAATCCTCATATTAGCCGTCCTCCTCTCCATCGCATCCTCATTTGCTTTGGTCTTCGCACCCAACCTCCCAGTCCTGTTCGTCTCGAAATTGCTTCTCGGTTTCTCTGTTGGCTTCAGCACGGCAACTCCTCCTCTCTATGTCACCGAGAACTCCCCCGCCAAACTCCGCAGCACGATGTCCTCACTCACCAAYGTAATCATCGTCCTCGGTTTCTTCCTCTCTTCCTTGACTGGATTCGGAGCTTCCCACATCARCGGCCAGTGGTCTTACAGACTCGCCTTCGTTATGACYTTYCTCGTTCCAGGTCTTTTCTTGTTCGGCATCCCATTCTTGCCAGAGTCCCCCGTCTGGTACATGAAGAAAGGCCGCGAAGAAGATGCTCGCAAGGCAATTATCAGACTGTTTGGCAAGGATGTCGATGTCGAGGAGAGACTTTCAATCATCAAGGCAGAACTCCACGCAGATGACGAACAAGTCAACGCTGTCAGCCAGACCTCCTGGAAAGCTATCTTCAGCAAAGAGCACCGTCGACGAACACTCGTGGCAGTCCTCGGCCTCCAATCCCAAAACTTCTCCGGTGGTTACTTCGCAAGTACGCACACCCAMTTCCARTCCTYCCTCTTCCAMAAAGTACTTTGACTAACACTTCACAGACACATACCAAACCTACTACTTCGAACTCATCGGGCAAACCAACTCSTTCGGCCTCACAGCAATCTCCTCCACCCTCCAATTCATCGCCAACTGCGTCGCAGTAGCCATCTCCGACGTTCTCCCTCGCCGCAAAGCYCTCATCGGCGGTGGTTTCATCCTCTGCGTCTGGTCCGTAATCATCGCCGGCACCTCCATGGCACCCACCACCAACGCCGCAGCCAACACCGCCCTCCTCGCATTCATGATCACCTGGTCTATGCTCTACACCGGCACAGTTGGTTGTTACGGATGGGCCGTCGCGCAGGAAACCGCATCGCAATCAACTCGCCCGAAGACCATCTCGTTCACCGTTGTCTGCCAGCAGCTCACTGCGCTTCTGCTCTCGTCGGTGTTCCCGTTCTTCATCAACCCTGATCAGCTTAACTTTGGTGGAAAAGTCATGTTTTTGTTCGTTGGTGCGGAGATTTTTATCCTGCTTGGTCTGTGGTTTTGTCAGCCTGAGACGAAGAATAGGACGTACCAAGATATCGACGCTCTGTACGAGGCTGGTGTTCCTGCGAGAAAGTTCAGCCAGTATATCGTTGACGATGGGATGGTTATTAAGAAGGAGAAGTAGATAGGCAGGGGCTGTGTTGTAAATAAAAGTGAACTTTCTGTAAATTGAAGAGGGGGAGTTGGAGTCTGGGAATTTGGGATGGTGTTTTGGATACTTGATACCTGTTGTATATATTTGTGTGTTTGTGGTTTGATCTTGGAGTTAGACTTTTAAATAGCTTTGTTCACACAAGAAAAATAACGTAACGCAACTTGCTTTACCGTTCGATTGCAAGACTATCCGAGACTTTCCAGAACAAATATGTGCTACTGTTGTTCTTGCCTACTTGAGTAGCGTATACATTCTCCTACTAGTGAACAGCTTGATAGAGGTACCTTTGATTAAACGAAGGCCTTACACAAACAACCTCATCGATAAGAGAACGAATAACACAGCCCAACACATCAGTCAACACTCCCCCTCCGTCCAGCCCATCATCGTTACTCTCTTCGCGCCTCTGTCAATCAAGCCTTCATCTCATCAATCCACTCCAGAATAGTAGTCGGCTCAACTCGCTTAGTATAATCCGGCTCCACAAACCTATTCCTAACAACCCCCTTCTCATCCACTAAGAACGTCGCCGGCACAGGCAACACAAACGAATCATCCCCATTATCCTTAACCAAATCATGCCCCATGTTCTTGAACACCGGGCGCAATTCATCAGGCATGGGAAACAAAACGCCAAGCTGCCTGGCATACACATTCCCGACGTCCGAGAGCACGGTGAACTTCAGCTCTTTCTTTTCCGCGAAGCTTAGCGTGGCGTTGGGCAGCATAGGGGAGATGGCTACCAAAGTGACGCCTCGAGCGGCGAACTCGTCGATGTGCACTYGGAGGTGGTGGAGGGCGAGGTTGCAGACTGGACACCATTCGCCGCGGTAGAAAGTGATTACGATGGGACCTTTTTGGAGGAGCGATGCGCTGGTGACTTTGTTTCCGAGGGCATCGGTTAGGCTGAAAGGAGGGAGCTTGTCGCCCACTTTGGGGACGGCGTTGAGGTCGAAGGAGGCGTCGAAGTCGGATTGGACTTTGCCGATCGTTTCGAGGACGGGTTTGGGAGCGTTGGTTTGGAAATTTCCGAGGAGCGAGTTGATGTCGTCTGTGAGACTCATGATGAGGGCTTTGATTCTGGAATTGGGGGATTATGAAGTGGGTCGATGAGATGTGTAGATTAACGTTGATATGTGATAGTAGGTTGCAGGCGTGAGATGATGTTTGGATGCTAGATAATTGAGAGCCGTCTTCTCTGTTATATATCCTTATCCATAGTCACAAATGATAATTGAAATCCTGAAATCCGCGTCGGTAAAGATGCTGTAAGCTTGCTCGGACGGTCTCGGACGAATCTGAGCGATGTCGTCCGCGATGTGTGATAATGACGGAATCACAAACCATGTCCTCAATATTTTTGTGGCACACTGTGGAGAGAATGCCGACAGAGCCAGAGGTTTCGTCCATTTCGCGATGCGATTTATCACGAAGTCCGAACTGCACCTATTTTCACTCATAATGGTCAAGCACCTTGTACTTGGACGCCGGAGCCGAATAAGACCGTTCTAGATATCTGAGATTGACAATGAGGTTGCATACAGGAAGTGACTAACAAATCTGATCCATTCCCGAACCTTTTTGCCTTCGAAGTCTGCTTGTTCATGATGTGGCTGTTGATTCCACGACGTGCTTAGAATCTGCAATACTCCATCAAACGTTAGCGTCGAAGCTTGCGTAAGCTCCGAGTCCCACTGTTACCCTCCCACTCCAGGAATGCTTCCTACTCAATAACATTCGACTGACGATGTTCTGCTTCGATGACAAGTTGTGCTAACCATTGTTCACTCGGTATAGTGTTATTTAGCGTTCTTGCATGATCCCACATCCCCATCTCGTTTATTTCGGTTGAAGCATGTCTAGCACCGCACCCGGGCTTTCGTCCGAAGACGTTCGTCCGCCTCCCAAAGGACTACGTGTTGGAACCAAAAGTTGTGCGGAGTGTCGTCGACGAAAAGTGCGTTGCACATTTGAAAATGGCAAGCAGTCGTGCAAAGGCTGCATACTGCACGGTGTTCCATGTCACGCTCAAAGTCTGGGCCACCGGCGAAAAACAAGGGCCAGAGAGACCGGCGAAGCATGCTCTATTCAAGCGGCAAATGGTGATGTGCAGAAACGCCTTGAGAGGCTCGAAGGTATGATTGGTCGTATATGTCAAGTTGTCGATGTCAATTCAGGTTCGTCGAATGGAAGCGTGAGCGATTTCGAGCTAGCTGCCGAAGAAGCTCTTAGACGTCTTCGATCGGATTCAATATCAGATGTCAGGACTGAAGATTCAGGATCCCTCCATGGAGAAGATCTAGAAGTCAGTTCAAATTTCACCAAATCGAATGGAACCTCGTCAACGCCAAAAGCACCTTTGACGAAGTTGTTCGAGGAATCATTGACCATTGAGGACGGCGGCTTTCAATCCCTTATAGGTGGGCTGCAAACTGAACCTCAAGAAAGAGCCAAGCTTTGTATTGCCTCTCTCAGAGCATTGATACCCAAGCCCGATGATTTGATATCCATCTTAGAAGCCACTGAGCTGCAATGGCCAATGCAGAAAGCCTTCCCCGAATCGATAAACACAAGCTCCAGTCTCGACAGACTTCGCTCGGCGCAGTCTTTCATTACCGAGTCCTTGAATTCCAATCACCTAGCAGTGGTAGCGMGAGCGGTACTTTGCTTTGCAGTCTGTATTCAACAGCTCCCGAAGGACTTTCATTCTCAGCATCCCCATCTACCAGCTTCGCCTACAACACTTCTAGACTCTTACATGAATGGCGTTGATCTCCTGTTGGCCGCGGCAGAACAGCATACTGCAACAATTGAAGGTATAGAGTGCCTCTTAATACAAACAAAGATCTATGGAAACGACGGCAAACCACGAAAAGCTTGGCTGAAGGCTCGGGCAGCTGCGAACCTCGGGATGCTACTCGGTCTACACCATCCAGTCACTGAGGCAGATGCCAGTCGCTACATGCTGTGGTTAAAGATATGGCACACTGACCGGCAATTCTCGTTAAACCTTGGACTTCCATCATCAAGGCTGGACTCGTATATTGAGTTCGGTAGTAGAATCATTGCACTGCCTGAGGAGGCTCTAATTATGCAGGAGCTAAGTATGATTGCTGGGCGTGTTATCGAGCGTGATCAGAGTCGCACGGAATTGGACCACTGCTCTACCATGCAAATCGACAATGATCTACGGCAATATAGAACCCGCCTTGCCTCTGCTTTCTTGTACGCTCCTCCCGATCCTCAGATGTCGTTACAAGATCTTTACCAACTSCAGACCACCAAGATATACTACCATAGCATTTGCAAAGTCCTTCACCTTCCATATCTTCTGAAGCATTCCGCGCAGAAGGAGTACGAGTACAGTAGGCTAGCGGCCCTGGAAGCTTCCAGACAAATCATAGATGCATATCAGGTTTTACGAAATGACGCTGGCTCGACAACCTTAATTTGCGACCTTATGGACTTCCTGGTATTCCATGCGGCAGTCGTTCTTGTCATCAACCTACTGTCCTCGTTCTGTCTACTCGAAGACCTCGATCGTAGAGCTAAAGACTGGGAGCTAGTCCGCAACACAAGCCAGATATTCAAGCGACTCGCCAAAGCAAAAGAATGCAGAGTTGCCGCCCAGTCCTACAAATTGCTGGATCACCTCTCATTAGCCCACAACGGGGAGTCTTCTGAGTCTTACGAAGGGATCATTCCTCACCTTGGGAGAGTAAAAATAACTGGTGTAAGAAAGGCCTTGGCGACTGAGCACAACTCAGTCTCCGTGCTCTACCCACAGCAAGCATTCTCAAATACTGTAGAATTCAACTCCAATTATGTGATGCCTTTTGATCAAAGCTATGGCGGAGCCTACCTCGGAGACTCAAATTTGGGCATGGATTGGACTGCTATAGCTGATCCTGGACTCGAGTACGATTGGAACCAAATATTCAGTAGCTCAGATCCTTGTGGGAGGGCAGACCTGTAGACGTCTCATTAGAAAAATATTTACTTCACCGGCTGTCAGCCGACTGCCAGAACTTGTCTGGTGATATAGGCGTTGGCCCGGTATGAAAGAGGGTAGAAGCAACGTAAGATGTCATTCGACGGAATTGGTGATATTGGAGGTAGATTTCTCATTTCGCGACCAAGAGCAGGAATCTTTGATATCACTAAGATAGTAAGGAAAATAACCCACATATGACATGAGCAGAGGAGATACTGATACAACCGATTTAGATATATGCGGTATCCCACTGAGTACCCCCCCTCAATACGTGATCCGCACAATACCTCCCGTATGTTCCTCATTCGGAAAGCCCTTGACAAGCTCTTCAAAAATCCAGCCTCCAACATCCTGTCTCGAAATCGTGTATCCAATCGCTTTATCCGTCCACTCACTCCCCTCCACTTCAGATCGCACTTTACTCGCACCAACAGCAGCTCCRTCSGTAAGCAGTGAAGCATGAACAATAGTATATCCCGCAATCGGCGCATCCTTAGAAGCACAAGCCTCAACGACCAAATCCTCCATCCTCTCCTTATCTCTATGCGGCGCGCCAAGCAACCATTTGTATAATGGATACATCAACCATGGGAAATCCCGCCCTGTTTTACTGATTCCAGTTGTGCCGATGGTGATGAGAACTGGCTTCTTCCCTCCTGGTTGGGACCGCTTCTTCAATGCGTTTAGCATTATCCCTACGCCATCGTAGCAGACGTCTGGATCTTGGAGCTTGAGGCTGAATCCTGCTGGGTAGGATCCGATACCGCTTATGATCAAGTCGACGGRCGTGTTGGAATCTGAGGGGAATATGGTTTGCTCGACGTCTTCTGGAACGCGAACGTTGCCAGTAATGATTGTGAGGTGTGCGGCTATTTGTGCGGATGTTACGTCGTATTTTGTTGTGAGAAGGGTTGTGAGCTTTTCAGCGTTGCGGACCACTACAAATTACAGTCAGCTATATTTGGGCAGTCAAGATGAAAAGTAACGTACGAGCTCTACATGTATAGCCTGCCTTGATAGATGATGCTAAAGTCGTTCCAGCACTGATACCCGTTCCACCGAATACAGCAATTGTGGGGAGCGTGGTAGCCGGCATAGCGATCGTGATAGCTTGACGTTGCTTGTAATTTTAGGTATCGAATGTCGAAGCGCGGCTGAGGTTTCTTTATCCCTTTCAACACTCAAAAGGGCTGCGAGACAAGGCTATATATACATTCACGAGGGCTACGTAGTGCGCATTCACTCATAATTCCTTTTGCTTATCAACGCCTATTTCTACACGCAATTTCCGCCACGTCCCGCGTAGTATGACACGTCGCCAGTCTTGCGTAGGTCAGTCGGGACATCTTGAGAGTTTTCGCCCATGTGATTGAAAGGCTGCAGTTGTGTTGGTGTTGTTGGTTTCTGAGACAATGAATGTTGACCCGAGTGGCACTCGGTCGGTTCATACTTCGCCCGGTCCAACTAGAAGTTCGCTTAGCACATCACATGACCTGGTCTGTAAATTACTACAGTTTACTACGAAAGGGTGATTCTTTTCTAGAAAGCTGGTATAGCTAAGTAGAAGGGCTCGTAAGTCTATCAGCTCTTTTTCCGCTCATATCTAATGTACATTCGAGCGATAATACTCTGAGTAAGCAGGTCTGTTTCTYGAAGACTGCCACACTCTTTCCTGGCCCGTGCACAATATCGGCGCATTTCCGTCAACCCATAGAGCACAACTGCGACATGAGACAATTTATGCCAAGTCTTTTAACGACCGTAACGACCGGCAGATGTGTGCCGTGAATGTGGAGAGCGTGGATCAGGGACCTCAAAGCTTCTTTGAGCCTCGAGCGTAAGTCTGTAAACATGCGTCTCTATCTGTAGATCGTAATGCCTGAGTACGATTAGTGTCTACAGAGTATATCGAACAGTAAGAGATATTTTGTAGCGTAAAATACTCGCTTGAAAAGAAAGATTCATAGGCCTTTCTTGAGTCCACCAGGAAGTAGCCATCTAGGGGTTATCAGGAGAAGCGTCTCCTTGAAAATTCAAGACATACTATCTCTTTCTTATTATGATGTCACTCCCTCCGGCCCTGCACTGAAGCCTATTCTAATCAAGAGGCACAATCCATATGTACGCGTCGCGTCCAGTCTAGAGATCTATTTATATTCTTCATTACTGCCTATCATCTCGACAAGGCTTTCGCTTATCGGGACCAGGCTCGGTCGGTTTCTACTTGGCCCGCTTACACAAACACGTCGTTAAAGCCCGATAGCACAAGTGCTCATATAAGTTACTGATACCGCGTGTATATAAGTCCAAGTTCCATGAAGATATCCCTCATGAAAGACTTCTGTACGCTGAGAATTCTCACACCAAGAAACCCTCCCGATCATTAGTCTTCAGTTTTTTTTTTTTGACGACGAATTTCCATTAACTCAGGGTAAAAACAGGCAATGAAAAATCAGAGTCTCTTCCTACTTACTTATATGATATATGAGAGTAGTGGCAATGATGGCGGGCGAAATTTGCCCGCAATTCTGCAGTTCCCTTCTCCCCTGCTTCAAATTTCATGGCCATTGCTTACGCATTACTACAGTCACATACAGTGTGCTTTAGGACATCACCCAAAATTGGCCCAGGGCTTTCACCATTCGACGTCGAAGAAGTCGTTGCCCATTATCACTCCCATGCCGTTCAAACCTCCGTGACGCCGTGGGTCATTTGGATGCGTTCCAATCTCATAACCATAATCTTGAATGGTTATCGCCTCATTAATTGGCTCTTGCGGTGCTATCGGTCGCAAGAATGGGTGTGCTGTGCTCATGAAATCTGTGCCATGAGAAGTCGACTCAGGAAACGGCATGGTTTCCGACCGAAACTGTGAGGTTCCGTATAGGACATCTTCGGTTTCTAAATCCATGCTGTCATAAATAGCGGGCTGTCTTTGATTTGTCTCGTGCGTTACAATCTCCTGCGCGAAATATCGATCGCTCTCCATTGCAATTAAAGCACTATCCAATTCTGGAGTGTTTGGAGGCTTCGTTTCTAACCACGGTTTGATGTCAATTTTGGTTTTCAGACCGCTCATCAGAGGAGTAGCCTGTCGGTTCTCCATTACCTCTGAGATGAAGCGAAATCTGCCAACGATCCACTCTAGTCGTTCTCTGGGGATTATGTCATCCGATCCAGCATTATATAGTGGCCAGAGTAATGAATGTCCGTTGAAAGCATTTGGAGGTGAACGCGTTGCACTTGGGTCAGGATTAAACCCAAGGTATTCGGGCACACTTGCACAAATATCGCTTGAACATTTGAGGATCGCTTGTTCTGACGCAATCGTCTGCCGATCGTAGTAGCTAGGGTCGTTGAATAGCACTTCGTTTGTGTTCACACGAAAGAATTGTTTCAAGTGACGAAGGATCAGCTGATGAATGCGAATTCGAAGACATCGATAGTTATTCCATACCATGGAAATCCAAAGATTCGAATAGACGTCGTAGATACCCATAAATACTTCATCAGGAAAGGCGTCAATATTCAGACTCTTGTAGATGAATTCTTCTGGGCACTGCTCAGCCCACTCCAAACAGTGTGCATCAAGTATACAAGCTCTGATGATAGTAGGGCTGGGGTCGCTAAACTCCCCGGAAACCATTTCTCTTTGTAGATCTGTGAATTGAATATAAAGTTGACAGAGTGCTGTTGCTGATGCCTCTGAGGGCGACTCTCCACAGAGGCTATCATTCCAGTCACAGAGATAATCTGGCACAGCAGCTCCTCTCTGCATACAATTCGCAATCTATGGTAGTAAGAATTCTTATTCGATTTTTGATAGTMCCACACTTACTATCTGGGCTCGATGATGAACGAACAGCGCGCGGCCGATAGGTTCCTTCAGTGCCCTCTTTCCACGAACTCTCATGAGAGCCGATGCACCAAGCGTGTGTCTTGTCCAAGCCTCTGAYGATTGGCGGCTACGGTTTTCAATAATCTTTGAAAGAGCAGTATTAGCGCCACGACGATCTAGAATCAGAGCTGGGGCGTGTATCTCGTAAAGACCCATCAACATTACTGCCGCAAAAATCTGATTCGATTTAGCGTTTATGGTGTTTGCTAATTGGGAACTAATGCGATTCAGAGCGGAGGTGTACTTGGCTGTTGCCTTGGCCATCATGCTTGGATTCTTCCAAAAGTTCGAAAGACCTGCAATTCCAAGACATTCAATTCCATCCGAAAGGGCTTTCCCAACAATTTCTTTGTTGAAAATTTCTTCAAGATATCTGAAAGGTCCCGCAGGATAGGAGCTTTTATCTGGAACATAATTCTGGAAAAAGAATGAAGTTGCTTGGTTTTCGACAGATGTGGTGAGACTGGCGGGAACGGTGATGACAGGCTCAAAGGAAATTACTGGCGAAGGTTTTGAAGATCTTCGTCGTCGACTTGGGGACCTCGCAGACGTCTGTCGAGGTGACGACGTTGGCTGACCCTCTTTTCGAGCCTTCGCAATCAGTCCCTTCGACTCATCGCGAAACATTAAATCCCCGAGGTCTCTATAGCCTTTGCAAACTCGATGGCTTCTAATGCATTGAGAACAGGAGGGCCTCAGCATGTCACACTAAGAAACGTAAGTCAATGAGCTAGCTGGAATTAAATCTCTGCGCCAGAGAATCACCTTAGTCCTTCTCAGACGGCATTCCACGCAGGATTTACTAGGCTTTCCACAATATACCATCTTGAGATCGGAGAAACAGCGTCAAATCCACTGGTTGCCGTGATGCGATATAGAGATCGCTCCTTGTTGAAAAAGCGAAGAGCTAGCTAGATGTGGAAGAGCACGCAGCAAAGTTTGACGAAGGGTCCGCAACTTTATCGGCTCTTGTCGATCTCGTATTGTCCGGAATGGCATGTTGCGCCAATTGCTTCGCCGCAGGATGAATTGATTTCGATTTCTTGTATCGCTGGTAATAAGGCGAAACCCTGCAACAGATATCTCATACTCATACTCATAGCCATAGTTGGAATTGATGTACAGTACAGTGTTTTGGCTGCCCGTTTCCGACCTGCTGAGTTTTACGAGTACCTATAGGCCTCAAACCTCATAAATTAACTTATTTTCTGAGGAACGCAACTCTCCACGGCGGGTGAGATGATCTTGGCGACACGTGGCCTAGAAAAGCTTTGACAATTACTTCATGCTTTCCTAATTGGGAACAATTTTCCGCCCCCACATTCAAGAAACACAATACGATTCGCAGCACCATTTTTACATTATATCACTATTTGTAGAGATATTTGSACGGAGAAATCTACCCTATGGTCATCGTTATATCCAAATCCAGACTCAAGGCTCACATAAACTCTTTTGAGAGACTATAGATTCACATGTATAACCTAACTTCAATGGCCTTTCTACAAATACATCCGCCGGTATGATGAAAGTCCGCGCTAGTACGCTACCATTTCCTTTTTGGATTCCCACTCGGGGTAATTATTCAAGAGACCTTCATGCTTAAGAACTCCAAGGTGCCCAAGTCTAGCAGGAGATTATGCACTCTTCCATTTCTCTGAAGTGATTGTCTCAACGGACTTTATTGTATCCCCAACTACTTTTTGAAACAAACACAGTTATTTTCCACCTAATTAAGYAAMACTTCRCCACAACTACGCCGWTAAATCAGAAGAACATAGTCTTGAGGTTCAAGAACGGTCTCAGTATGAGTGGACCCTACGAATTCCAACTAGAGCCCAATCCCCGTATGTTGTCTCGCTTAAGCTTCGAAAGCTACTTAGATAGGGGTTGGACACTAACCATTTGACTGTGGTGAATAGACGGAAGCACAGCAGAACCAACGTCCAAAAATTACGAAGTAGCGCRCGATGATGTGCGAGACTACGCCGAGTATCAGCGGAGGCTTTCAAACAGGGTAGCTTCTGATGTGGCTCGGGGAGAATCATCAGTTGCTTCATCGCCCGAGAWTACTACYTCAGTTCCCAYGCCAGGGCCAACGCCTGGCGTACATCTGTCCAAGCCCATATTGATACCACAGGAAAACATCGACGGAGTGAGGCGAGGATGGGCGCGTGCCTACGCACCTTCCTTGAACGCCGTGGGCATTGATCAAGCGAAGTTTCTACACTTCTTGGATGTTCTCAACCATTCTAGCGTAGTAAGTGATTTCACATTCTTGCTAATACTTGAAAATCTAGTCTGAACACTTCCCGCAGATATCTGATCACATTGATGCTGTGAATGTGGCGGCGTTGCAAGCGAGCTCGCCCGCRGGGCTTATTGACGCAGCGGTTCAATTCTCTACATCTAGAGCCCAAAAAACAGAGTGAGTTTGTCGCAACAGTCTCTTTACTTGGTTTGCAAAACCAGCAATCAAGGTATCTTCTTGGTTAGTACTTGCGTCGTCTGTCACAAGATAGCTCTACTCCATTCCCCAGAGCCAGATCTTTKGCTAATGGTACCAGTGATGTCAATACAGACTCCCTCACGCCTGCCAACAACGACTTTCTCGTTCCACATGGCCTCTATGGCTGTCATGTAACGTTTCATCCTTCAACTCCCTTGCAGATAATCAGAACCTCTCTCATTACCCCGATRTCTACAACATCATCCCAGACCTCAATACTTCACGATCTCTTCCAACCTGCTCCCCTGCTATACGCTCCAAGCAACCATCAGTCTTCACAAAGGATCCCTAATCAATACATCAATCAAGAAGAATGGGAGTGGACATCAACAACGTGGGAACAAACCAGAGCATATACAGAAGATCTGGGATCTGAATTGTCAAGAGCCGGCCCTTCAGTCGCGACACATAAAGACCTAGAAGTAAGTCTTTGATTGAGAAACACATCTCTTGCTGTCTGGCATTGCCCCGAACTTTGGACTCTCATGTCTCATTTACATATTCTCCATATACCCTCTTTGGTTTACCTACTCAGTTAACAGGATCGCTAGCATCCACTWTACCTCATGATCGTCTCCTCCACTGCAAATCMACCTCCCATATGCACAGCGCCGGYTGAAGAAGGATTCCGAGGTCCAATACCATTCTTGTGATCTTATCTAGCGAAGGGCGATCATCGCAACTTCTGATGGCCTGCTTGTTCTGGTTGCCCAAATGTCCCCAAGACTRGAGTGTTGCGCCGCATGGGTAATAATGGATTCGCAGTGATCCACGGCGGCTCTTTTGCTGGTTCGTTATCCATTGCTCTAAGATTGGGYGTCAATTTAAGAGGTCCAACCGAGAGTTTTTGGTCTCAACAAATGTTCGGTATAACTATTGATGCAGGGTCATGGGCTGCAGCATATTGTGCATAGATTTCTCTGACAGCAGCTCGCGGAGTCTTCGAATACGTGTCTCGCTTCACAATTCTAAACAGACAATAAAACATTTAGGTAACCTTTTTCTTCTCTTGGTTATTTTGCAACTACTTTGGACCTTCGCTTCCTCTTCCCTCGTTTCTTCGTGGACTCATCTCGATACTCGTCTTCATCCGCACTTCCACTTCCATCGTCATCAGCTTCCGCATACTGTCCAACGACGTCCGATGTCGTTCCATTTGCAATCTGCTCTCCAGCAAGATGATTGCCCATGTCGGCTTCTTCATTCTGGTCTTTGAAAGGCACCGGTCTAGCTCTCTTCTTCGCTTTGGCATTGCGGCGAACTTTACTCTTTTCTTTCTCCTTGGCCTCATCATACATCAAATCATTTTTCTTGATCCATTGCTTCCCTTTGTCAGCCATCGTACCCATGCCTGCTAGTCCACTCTTTTTCTTCCCTTTCAACTTATTGACTGCGTCTTTCATTCTCTGGCTGCCCCCATCCCTCGCTTCTTGTGCTGCAGTCTTTGCTCCGGCGCCGACTGCACCTTCGAAATATCTTGTGATATTCGACTGTGTACCTTCAGCTTCTCTGCGATTCATGTCTCGAATGACGGGTACGAGGACTTCATCAGTACGATCTTGAGTCCAACCAATTGTTGCCATGAGAAAACTCCGCAGGCGGTCAAGATCTGGAACACCCCATTGGAATGGCTCAGGTGTCGAGTCAACATCCGGTTTTAGATATGCTTCTGTGACAGCAGGACTTGGAAATCCGGCAGGAAGAAACAGCTTTGTACTGTGGGCCCTTCGGAACTTCTTGCGGAACTTGGACGGCTCCTCAGATGCGGGTGGTGGATGAGGAAGTTGCACTGCCGACCACCAGGTTCTGAACTCTTCCAGTCCAGTACCAGGAGTTGGAAACTCGGAGAGTATTTCGAGCGCCGTCACTGGTCCCACACCAGGTAGACCCTCGGTATAATCACTCCCTAAGAGTTGAGCAACCGCGATCAATTGGTCTCGGCCAAGACTCAATTCTTTCTCGATGTCGTTTTGGAGATAGCATTCAACAAATTTGTTGCTATTAAACATGTTCTTGTAGACTCTTGTGCCCCCAAAAAGAAAGATGTCGCAATCGTCCGTTACGACGCCATCCACGAGACCAAGACGGACAAGTTCTGCGCATTGAGCTTCTGCTTCCATGGGTGCTGTTATGTATGGAATGCCAAAAAGGCCAAGAAGCGCCTGACATTCAGTGACCATCGTCATTGTCACTTCGTCGGCATCACGGCGGTCTTTCTTCTGCTGACTGCGAAGCGACTTGAGCTCTTGCTCGTAAGATGCTTGGTTTTCGGCCGGAGTCTTGAAATTCAGAGTGCTCGCAAAGGCGGCGTGAGACTCGGCTTCCATAGCGAGCGCTGCAAGCAATTCTTCATCATCCGGATCAGAAAATTCATCAAAAGAGTCAGAATACTCATCCACTGGGGCATTTTCATACGCGTCATTGGTGTTTTCTGAGGGAAGTTTGGCCGGTATGGGTGGATTTGCAAGGACATCGTCGAAAGAGAGACCTCGACTCTCAATTTGAGCAGCTGAGTTCTGCATCTCGGCTTCTACATTTGACATGTCTACATCTTCGAACTCTAGCGACAGTGATACCGATTTCCTCTCTTCGTCCTTTGCTTCACGGCTTGGCGAATGCTTCGAGGCTGCTTCTCCATAATCGCTCTCCGACCATTCGACGTGCTCTTCTTCGACTTGTTCAGGATCAACCATAGATAAGGACTCACCAGAAGATTTCCGAACAGGCGAAGGTTGTCGGTGATCAGATTGGGCCGTATGAGGAGGATCAGCTCTCACAGCTTCTGCGACATCTCTAAAGGTCAATTGCTCCGGGCTCTGGGTTTGTCGTAGTGGCGGCGCATCAAGTATCTCTATGTCGCTTCCAGCTTCATCTGAAGATTCAATCTCAATTGGCGCCTCATTTTGCTTAGGAATGCGCTCTTCTTCTAAAGCCCTCTCTTTGTCTTCTGCGTCGATCTGTTGACCACGCTTGCGTTGTTCTCTTACCTCCGATCGAATATCGCCAGTGCCTACCAACCAAGGTGGCAAAGGTTTTGCTTCATCTTTGTCTTCTGGTTCGAAGCCGCCCTCCTCATCGGCACCATTTGGCTCGTCCGTGCTCCCATTATCGCCAGTCTTGTCAGAATTCTTGGCGAAGATTGAGCTCTTGAAATCGAGCTTCTCAAATGGTAAAGGTCCATCAAATGGATTCTTCATATTCGAAACCACCCGAGCTGGCTGTCGGCGTTTAGCTTCTGGCGCCTTCTGCCTTCTTGCTTTCGCAAGACTGGCTTGAAGATCCATATCACTATCGCTATCGCTTGAAACAGCTGCTGCTTTCCTTTTCGGGACCGCGGCATTAGCTCGATTATTGACAATGTGTGCGACCATTTTCCCACTAGCATTTGCAAGAGGCTTAGGGGCCTGAACGGCCACCTGCTTGTATTCTGGCAATGGAACATCCTCGAACTCTGCGTCTTCGTCTGCATCTTCGCCGTTGCCATGGTTAGTCTGTAGTGACAAAGCAATGGCGCGATTAAGATGTTCGGTCTCGGAAAGCTCTTCAGATGCCCGATCCTGCTGGAGAGACAAAGCTATTGCGCGGTTGATATCATCGTCCTCAGCAAACAGCTCGTGATTGGAGTTCGAAGGTCCAGCTTCATCAACAAATAGGGTATCTGGTTGTTCAGACCGATCTCGCCGGAGCTCTTCGGTACCACCATTTCGGGAAGTATAAAACTGTCCTCTCTGATTGGCAAGTTCCTGTGCTTGATATCTTTCGTAAGTCAAGTTCTGGTTTTGATTAGCTGCCAGCTTAGGCAGGCGGTTTAGACCCTCGACTGGGACGTCTTCGAATTCGTCTTCAGATTCAGTCGCCTCGTTCTCTTTAGCTTTCTGGTGATAAGCATCAACATCAATAGGCTTGTTTCTCTCTCCTATCGTCTTGTCCAGACTAACGACTCCTAAAGCCCAACCACCCTCCACCCCGTCGTTCTTTACCAGGACATATTCCCTATCCCGTTCCCCTGCGATTCTCTGAGTGCCAACTCCAAACAATGCGTCTGCATCGTTCATTCCATTGAGATTCATGAGCCGCTGGGTCAGTTCGTTCCGCTCTCTGACTCGTTCAATCTGGAACCTACTGAATGCCATTCGATCCGGAAACATCTCTTCTAATTGCTCTTTGCTTAGTCCCATGCGCAGCCTACTTCTCAGCCGTGCCGCGTTGAGTATATTATATCGGTCCACAGGCGGCAGACTCGTGAAGAATTCGCCATTGAAGTCGATCTTGCTAAAATCGTAGAGATTAACATCTTCGCCGTCATGAAACTGCCTCGCATATTCCTCTAGCTCTTCTGAGCTCATTATTCGAGGGTCGTTTGGCTGGCCCATGCCTTCAATGCCACTATTCAAATCAGGCAGATGATATGCGTCCGACTTCTTGAATTTCCGGCTCTGCGTCCGTTGTTGCGCGTTCATGCCCATTTCTTCCGCATACACAATATCCTCGCCTTCTTTCAGCCCCTCTTCAACCTCTTCCAAAGGTCGCAGTCCCTCTCTTTCTCGCTCCCTGTCCTTCTTCCGCTTCTCAACCTCCTCCTCGCCTCTCCGTTGCATCTGCATTGCGAGTAGTTTGCCTGCGGTTCTGACTGCATCGTCCCGTCTGCCCTCCCTGCGTTGCTTGCGTCGCAGCACTGTCTGCCTTTTCAAAATAGGCGCGCCCCCATCAAACACGAAGATCGGTTTTATGCCAAAGAACAAGAGTTTACATATTCGCCTGAAGAACCCAACGACATGCGAGTTGCGCAACGCGTTGCCTTCCTTGTCTCGGACGGCTTTGAGGAAYTGATATATCCAGATAGACGCGTCGACGGCTAGGCGTTTTCGATTGAGCGTTGGTAGAGGGGTCGGCCGCGCACATGGGTGAAGTATTGGCCATAATCCAGTCACACCCATCTTGAGGATCTTAGTATTGCGCCTTGTGCCAAATAGCGGAGGAAACGATCGTGATCAACGGTGGTGGCTCAAGGCGTCGAAACCGTACTCGACGCAACGCATGATATTTGAGACTTTGAACTCATAGCGGTGCAGACTCGCCTTCGCCAACATTCGATATAACCCAAAGCACGGGGGGGAAAGCAATGCAAGGAAGCAGGCGCCTTGTTGCGATGATGTAGACGATGAATGACGTTTATGAATCTCGAATTGTTGCGATATGGGCTGCCTGAAGCCCAGCCCACGCTATCTTATCGCCGAACGCAACAACCCTGCCGCCTATCAATTCTTCATGCGCCTCCAATTGCAGTTCGCGAATACTGTAACATATTCTCAGTCCCAATCTGCATCTCGACATACAACATCATGGAGAAATCACAGTCCGAAGACTTTCTCAAGTCCTTGCTTAACAAGAAGCTGCGAGTTACAACGACTGACTCGCGGATGTTCTTGGGACAATTCAAATGCACGGACTCTGTACGACGCTCTTCACTATTACCACTTTTCATAGGAATACACTAACACGTTGTCAGGATCAAAACACTATCCTCGCCCAGACGTTCGAATATCGCATCCCTCCTAAGCCTAGTAATCTCGAAGAGGGCCAGGAAACCGTCAGAAGAATCATGATAAGCAGATACCTGGGCCTCGTCGTTGTACCAGGAGAGTTCATTACAAAGATTGAGGTCGAGGAGTTCGCAAGTCAGGTCCGGGGCAGGGCATGAATCCTCGTCACACTAGAAGAATCCAAAGAAACATAAGAAACAAAATGCAGAGTCTTAGAGGACAGGGCAGGATGGAGTCAAGGCGCTCTTTACCCCGGGATCGACGACGATGAACGATGAGCGACTGATTCTCAGAGATCATAGCAGTCTTCGCAGCACGCCTTCCCCCACATCTCAATGGCGAGAAATGCAACTGACGGGTTGTGCGAGCTGGAGATCTGTAAGGACTGTGACCATGGGTTACGGACCCTTACCAATCCTCGAAGTGAGAAGGGGAAGTGGCCGAAAGCGTAGACGCACAACCCAATTGAAATTCGCCAAGGAGCATATGCCATTGGTACTAATTAAGTCTTTCCGTTATTCTATTTCACTTTGTCCTAGCCGCTCCTTCATTACTCGAGCATCTCTCTGAAAGCTCGTCCCACTTAGCATGGCTAGACGCATTGTTATCTCACAGTACGAAAGAACGATCCGTCGAGTATRCGATGGTCCAAACTTTGCTTAAGCTATAGTAAATAGAGGAGGCTGAATCGATGCTCGGTGTTGTCGTCGTTGACCTTCTTAGTAAATCATCTTCGTAGTGTTTGTCTTTTCTACCTCCTTTGCTATCGATGTTCTGAATCCACTGTCTTGTCTCTTCTCAAGCCTAGTCACTTTTTCGACTTTCAGTTGTGAACAGGGCAGTCAATCTGAGCATGCGTACAAGAGGGCTTCTCAGTCCTTGATCAGATAATCATCAATTACCAAGAGTCAGAAGCACCATTCTGACCTCATCCCCATCGTTCTTTCAGCCTGAAGCACATCCCTACTTCTCTGCGACGCCCGGAAAATCTGGGGTATGCATGCATAACCAAATGAGTGTGTCACATCCATTTGGCTATCCCACTGAATGGGTCAAGTCCACTGTTCATAAGTACTCAATCCTTTAAAATTACGTGGGTCGAGGTAGACTTTGTTTCCCTCCTTCTCAAACTACCAACTACAATCTTGCTCCCTGTCTACTTATATTGTTAGATCTCCACGTGAGACACACAAAAGTCATTTCACTCGAGCTTTCGAATGAAATCTGTTTGTTGATGAGATTCGACTAAGAGGACTAAAGATTACAGCAAGTTTTGGATCGCCTATTAGAGCTATGTGCGTCAGCTCTGGGTTGGCGATAATTGTATATCCGGTTTCCATAATTTTTCGATTAGGGAGCAGTTTTCTTGGTGACCTCAAGTGGACTGCTCGCATTCATATTGGCAGGTCTTGGAATGAGAAAAAATCGATAGTCGAGACCATTTTCCGATCTCAATGAACAGGTGCACGCAGTACCAACTCGAAAGATGGCGCGTAGACCGCCTTCGAGTCTTGACGAGCTACTTGCCTAAGAACTACACCCGGTAACACCCAATGTTGATACTTCCTGTAACAATAATTGACTTTCCCACAGATTGACAGTATCGTCCTCGGCTAGYGAAGGACATATTCAATGCCGGAACAGGCTATTTTACGACTTATCGACGGAAGTGCTCGCAGGCTTATTCGGCTACAAATTCCACGAATGATAATCTTGATGATAGTCGGCCATAAGTCTGTTCCTTACTCAATAACAATGAAAGTTGAAAGTCCCACATGGATTGGTTAGGGGTCAGAAAGATCGAGGTCCCTGCCCGCCCCACGATATGCACGCCTGTTCTCGGCAGAAGATACTGGCGGTAGTAGAATGGGGAATCCCTGTGGAAATCATATATATCTTCGTCAAGTGATGATCAAGACATGGCAAGAAAGTGAGCACATGCGTATTCGAGGAGTTGTCTAACGTCGGTAGCTAGTCTCACCGGCGAGGACATATTGAGGCGTTCGCAGAACTCATGTCGATGCGAAATTGATTGGTTTTAGAAGTATATAATGGGCCGTTCGCCACAGCCTTTCACCTATTGCAATCGCATTTTCGCGACGAAGTTCTCCATCAATATGCTGTATTCTGCCTTCGTTCTAGCTCTGGTGGCTGCACCTCTTTCGGTGTTCGCTTCTCCAATCGTCGAGGTTATGGAACGCCAATCTGCGAACAGTATCGATGCTGCGATGAAAGCAAAAGGAAAGATGTATTGGGGTACTGCTACTGACCAAAACCGATTGACTGCTGGAAGCAATGCCGCTATTATCAAGGCCAATTTCGGACAGGTTACGCCTGAGAACTCTATGAAATGGTGTGTCCAGCTCGCGTCTTCAACTGCTTTACTGCCATCTGAATATCGATATCATTTGCAAAACTGACTGTGTTACGTCTCATCTAATAGGGACGCAACAGAACGTCAGTAACCCGAGAAATGATGACCTAGGGAACCAGAATTAACACATCTTCTCACACAGCACAACAAGGCACATGGCGCCTCACTAACGCCCAATACCTAGTCGATTGGGCCACAACAAACAACAAAATAATCCGCGGCCACACCCTAGTCTGGCACTCCCAACTGCCCAGCTGGGTCTCCAGCCTCTCCGCCAGCGCCATCGAAACCGCCATGAAGAACCACATCGTCAAAGCAATGACCGAGTGGAAAGGCAAAATCTACGCCTGGGACGTCGTCAACGAAGTCCTCAACGAGCARGGCCAACTCGATACCAGCAAGCCMTTCATGAAGATGGGCGAGAAGTTCATCAGGATTGCGTTCGAGACTGCGAGGGCGACGGATCCGGATGCGAAGTTGTATATTAATGATTATAATCTGGATCAGGGGGGTTATGCTAAGACTACTGGGATGGCGAATTTGGTTAAGAAGTGGATTGGACAGGGGATTCCAATTGATGGTATTGGTACGTATCCATCATTTGGGTTGCTGTGAATGGGGTGTGCTAAAGTCTTGTAGGTTCTCAAGCTCATCTACAATCTGGTCAAGGCGCTGGGTATGCTGCTGCTCTCAATACTCTTGCAAACAGCGGTGTGTCCGAAATCGCCGTCACTGAACTTGATATCGTGGGTTCTTCCTCGACTGATTACGTCAACGTGAGTCCCTCGACTATCGTTCCAAGACCTCTACTTACTGTGGAATAGGTTGCTAAAGCGTGCGTTGAAAATCAGAAATGTGTGGGCATAACGTCGTGGGGTGTTCGAGATCCAGATTCTTGGAGAGCACAAAATAACCCGCTCATGTTTGATGCTTCGTACAAGCCGAAGTCGTGCTATGATGCTGTTTATAAGTATTTGACTACGTAGGATGTCATTGAAGACCTAAGACCCAGTAGAATATTTTGGGCGGCTTACTAGCGAGGGGGCTAGGTCGCGGGCTGTAGTATAGTGTGTCGTGCTAGAAGAGTAAAGCAACTGCAGCATGCTATAGGAGAGTACTGACCTGGTATCTTGAATAATATCAGCAGACGTGTAGTAAAGTCTCCTATTATACTACGAATCCTACTCTAGGTAAGTGATAATGAGATACTACGACCCACGTTGTTAGGAGCTATATGTATACCTCTGAGAGCATGTAGTCTAAGAATTCTGAATTACCATGAACAAAGCAATACGCTCTCGTAAGGTATTATTATCCCGTATTTTATATTTTGAACATTCTAATTTGTGAGTTCCCCGTGCTTACGAATAATGCAATACAGACAGCTTGGCTGTCGAGCAGATTTGTTTGAAACTTCTGCGCTGCTTTGAAACATTCACATTTATCTCTTACTTTGCAGTACTGTACCGCCATATTTTCAAGCGTAAAATAAGCTTTGAGAATAAGAGGCGTGTGTGGAGACTATCGTGGGTACTATCATGGGTCTATGGGTACTATCATGGGTCTATAGCTAGCTATAGCATGTCTATACACCCACTTCACCGTGCAAATGTGTTCAAAAGAGAATGGTGAGGTTGAGCGTTTGTTGATTGTGTATGTATTTTGCACGCGGTTTCACGTGCAGGTAATATGACAATTTTCGAAGTGAGGGACCACAGGGTCGTTTATAGAGTTCTACGCTACACGATCCTTACGCTAGCAACGCGTGCTAGTTTTCGACATCTGTATACTCGTGCGGCACAAATTGAGACTCAGAAGTTTAATATCGTATCTTTAAGTCGCTCCTATTATAGCTACACTCCGGTTGATCCATTCTCTCGTGATACCTGCTCCAGCTTTATCGCTGACTGAGCCGCTTCCCTTTCGGCAGTCTTGGCATGCACGCCTCCAATACTACCAGCTGCTTACTCCTCCTCGGCCCCATCGCGACATCGTATTCAATTTCTAATACGATAAGCGGCATCTGTTTCCTGAAGCAGATCCTAAATCGGGATTCCGTTTTGCTGGAACGCTCGTATTACGATTACATTCTCAGCATCCGGTCCCGCCGAGCATGCCGCTCATACTTCGAACATATCTAGCCGTGAATTTCGACTTCATCAAGTGCTGTTGATTCCTGAAATAGTTTTTGGTCAATGTGCCAACTTGTAGTCGTCGTAGAAACGTTCCAGGTGGCGACTCAAAAGGTGATTTGTCACGTTTTCGTATTATTTTCATGGCCCGTAGGCCTTCGTGTCCTTCCCACAGAATACACCCATAATCATGTCATCTCATCCCATAAACATTATCATTATACGTATTGTCTCAGCAACTGAAATAAGTCCTCACAGAATCCTGCGAGGACCGCCGGAGTGGCCAGTCAGATTCCTCCTCAACCTCTTTGATGACCTCGCAAGTAGGCTTCTTTTCTTGAGAGCGATCGTAGACTGCATACAAMGAGTCCAGCCATCGTTCCAGAATGACTTCGATGTCCTGAACATGACTGTCGACTTCCTGGCCGTTGGCATAGGCATCATAAAGTTCTTTTCGCACGTGATTCTGGAGTGTCTCGTATGCTTCAATCATAAGGAGAATCTGTAGTCCGGAAGCACGATCTTCGTTCTCCGATGGATGTTGTTTGAAGAGCGCTGTAGCCAATTCGTTCGTCAATAGATTCATGCAAATTCCAAACCCAATCTCGTCGTGAAGTTCGTTGATCATAGTCGAAGATGCTTTCTGGCCAGGTGACTGTGGCCTTGGAGGCGGCTTATCGACCAGCTGTAATTTTTGGACTTCTGGAAAGATCTTTTCCATTGGCGAACGAGGAGATTTYGGAGACTCTGATCCAATAAGAGTATCGCAATCCGAAGCACTGCTATATCGTGACTGCTCCTTCACRAGATCTCGTARACTCTGCTGACATTTGATTTTACGAATAGACCTTCTACGTGGTTTCACCACTTCCTCCTCGATACATGGCGTGAACGAGCGAACTGGCAGAATATCGTGATATTGCTGAGCAAACGCTTGTGCTGAGTCGTAGCTTTGTGGTTTGGTTTCAAGCTGACCAACGAATAAAACCGGGGTTTTGGCTCGCCGAGGTATCCGAGCAGGAGCCATACTGTCGACGTTTGCAATSGTATGTGAATATTCTGAAGAAATTGAGGGCTGACGTTTGAGAAGAAATCCTATGTGAGGCTGGGGCTCCGGAATCTCCTGGGTGGGTGATATATCTTGATCGTCTGGCACAAGCGTCAGACAAGACTGTGCCCGAAAGACGGAGAAGATATCTGCGTCAGCTTTGGCGCTTTTTCGTGCAGCACTTAAAGTTCGGTGTTTCTGCAACTTCTTTCTTTCTTTGATATCGGTTGGTGACGAAGTTTCGGATTTTTGATGGGGCTTGCCCAGCATGTATAGCAGAAGCGACATGATGTTTGGCGAAGAGGTTGCAATCAGATTCCGGTGAGAGCGCGTGGTGCTCCTGGCATTGAAGTCGTGGCTTGCAAAACCTTGATGACTTCTGCAGCAAACGATCTGACAAAGTTTCAAAAATGAGTATCAATGAAAATCGGTCCCGTCGAGCAGCCWRCACCATCAGGGAGCGAACGCCATCTTATTATCTGGTGACAACCATCACAGGCTCCCAGCCCTTTTCTCGTATTCAGCTCTGACGGCTCCGGCGAAGCCATACGGAGTTCGTGGCGGACAAATACTGTATCTGCAGATAGTGGAGCCTCTACCCCAGAGGCAATCATCGTAAGACTTGCTCCCCTCCATGAAATGGTGCATCATTGTGGATGGCTGGGAGTAGATTACTTGCTGGCTCAACGCCCACTTCTCTGTGGCCTGTGGGTCATGGAACTATGACGGAAATCAGGATAAGAGACGATACACTTATGTTGTCTTGCAGGACAACGTGCAGCTTCCAAGGGTATGTCGTGGTAGTCGTGAAGGTGGTGTGGTCTGGGTGGTTTGTTGGAAAGTTGGAGCGATGACGAAGTGAGGTGATTTGCCCAGTTTTGGTATGGCCCGCCCCCTGAACCTTTAGCGAACCGGGCGCACGACATCCCAACTGGTTCCAGCCCTCTCACTCAGCATCTCACATCCTCTTATAATTCGAGGAGACTTTCCTATCGATATATCTTCTAATGCAGCTGCACATGAAAGGTTGACGGTGTGAGATATATCGTGCATCGTTTGTCGCCGGATTGATCTGTTTTGTCGTGGTGGCAGGTTTCCTGCCTCTCAAATTCCCGCCATCTCTTTGTTTGCGAAGTCCACCACGGATACCAACATGAATTGAACAAGCACACCGCCAGACCCCACGAGGAGAACATGACAGAAGACTCTTCTGCGCGTTGCACCAACTCACGGTTTAGCTGGCCGCCATACCTTGCTTGCACTATGTCGTCTCTCGATCAACTTTCTACCATACACAAAGCTTAAGTCTCGCACCTCACATATCTCGCCGCACAATAACATCACCAAGCATCCACACAGCTTATTTCCACCACCCACCTTCTCATCGACCGATCAATCCACCAGAGCCACAATAACCCTGCCTCGCTGGCTTCTCATCGGCTGTTCTAAAAGCCCTGCATATTTTCATACTTCTTCCTGTATATTCTCGTTCAGCAACCTTTCGACCAATCAAATCCTCGGTGGTCGAGTGATAGTCTTGTTGTAATCCCTCTTACAAGTGATGCTAACCTGTACTATTTAGTCCTAATAACAGGAATTATCACAAATTGCCTCCGATTCCATGTGGAGAGAGAGAACTAATGCGACGATTTGCGACTGAGACTTCTTGGACTAAAAAGGATTCCCTGAAGATWTGTACTGCACGAGGTGTGAAAATGTAAATACATTTTTTCTTTCAACCCTGAGTACTCGGCCACCGAGCACTTAAAATTTTGTGTTTAAGGGGGACTTTGTTGTTTTTCAGGCTCTTTTGCCAAGGTCGAAAGTTTGATTCTAAGTTTGATACTCCCGCTACGTCTAAGATCATTATTTCGTCGACCGTTAGCATCAACCGTTATCTTTATTTTTTCACTAGTCCAAACTCAAGTTGGATATCTGTTTAAWTTCTGAATTGTTTCATATGTGTAAATATATTAACATTTCTTCTGTTTTTCGGGCATATACCTGTCATTGTAGAAAATCAGAGACAGAAGGTCTACCACCTCGAAGTTTCCCGACTGGGCCTCTCTACAAGAGGTGTCTACATATCCTCCCCTTTCCTCAGAACTGGAGCTTGTGGCACAATTTCGTGATTTGTGATTGGAACCAGCTTCTAAGAGGACGTGTTAGAGGTGACGGAGGAAGCTCCAGTAAATTCTGGAAGTGGTCTCTGAACTGGGTCCCTAGGAGTATCCGTGGCTGATCGTCGCAACTGTGTTTTTCTCGCTGTCTGCGTGGAAGACTCCATTGCATCACTCTTGTCGTTCATTGCATCCATTGCTTTTGCCACACCTTCTGAATGCCTTCGAGAACGATTATGGAAAACCAACTCCCCTCTCAACCCGAAGCTCAACGAACAAATGTTACACTTGACTTCTGAAGGCTGTTTCTCGCCTTCGGCATCAGCCATTACCTTGACAATATGCCGTTTACTGGTCAAATGTCTAATCAAGCTCGASTTATACCTAAACGATTCGCGGCATACCGAACACGTATTCGTTTTCGTAATATGGTGCTTCGAAATATGCTTAATCAGCTTTTTGCCAGAGGGGAAGATTTGCTTGCACTCATGGCATTTGTGTATAGCGGACTCTCCCTGAGTGTTCTGTTGGTGTTTCACATTCCTCTCGTGACAACCGGACTTGAAATGTCTCTGCAACGTACCACCTTGGGCGAAGCCTCGGGTACAAGCTTCACAGAGATACTTGCCGGTGACATCATGTCTTGTTACCATGTGATCTATGAAATCCTTCACGACGTGGGTGACATATCCACATAATGAGCATGGATATCTCCCCTGGTTGTGTTTGGTGGCCAGGTGCTTTCTCAGATGTTCAGTGTGGTAGTATCTATTTCCGCAGACCTTACATTTAAGTGGTTTTTGTCGCTCGTGGACGTCTTCGATGTGATATGTTAACTTTTGTTCGTTGTAAGTCCAGAGATGGCAGATCTCACACCGGTGGCGCTTGATTTTCCTGTGCACACGCTCGATATGTGAATTAAGGGAGTTGGCGTGTGCATACACCTTCTTGCAGTATGGACATGTGCCTTCAGGTACGAAGAATCTTTCAAGAGTTGAAAGATCTACGGTCGGGGGCGGCTCAAGTCCCCTGTAGGGAMKACGGAYCGTGAGCTTTTGTTCTGCGGAGAGTCCCTGCTCTTTGGATGTATCATCTGAATCCTCTGACACCCATTCATCTGTATCCTGCTGATCATAATCCTCCTCATCAGGAGTTGATGGTGTTATMTGATCAGATTCCATTGCGAGATTGTATGATCGAATGAGCTCACTTCTTGGTCAAAGGGTGTCTTTGCTTGCACAGAGAACGTCAGAAGGGACAGCTTACGGGAGGGTTTAGTTAAGAAAGTCTTGTTAAGTAATTTATAACGTTTTGCTACTGTTGTTTTCTCAAGTTCACTATGGTCCTCTACTGTTGTTTACTTTCATTTAATTCACTAAATTAGTGCAGCATTCACGAGATTAGCGATAAACACTCAGCGGGAATAACGCTCGGAACTCTCTTTGTGCAATTCACCCAAGCATTGGAGCCCGAAGAGTAACCCAAGGCTGGACAAAGAAGATAGATTGTAACACCACTGGAAGCGAGATCTAGGTTGATACTAGCAACCAAGAAATCGTTGGAGTACTCGGACAAATCACGACTAAGCCAGTACTRGACTACCTAGGTAAGCTAATTCCGCTTTGACGGAGATTGAAATGGTCCAGATTCCTTCATCCTTATTTYATGCAGCTAGGTAGCTAGATAGTTTCTGGACGGGAAATCTCCTACCGACCTACTGACGACTTGGCTCGCGTTGGTTATCACCACGTATTAACTCAATCCTTTCATCCTAAAGGATCCGGAAATCAGTCCTACATCCCCCGCTAGTCACACCTATATATATCTCAACTCACCTGAGGTATGACTCTCCGACCACCACGCTTCTGCCGGAGCTTCGACCCAGTATGTTTCCTCGATACTAAGAGGCCCGGCACACTTACGATCCCTTGTATGACATCAAGCATATTCACCGCCTCACCCAACGCTTTGATACCTAGAGTTCCACCTTGATACCCACCATGACCGAGGGGGACAGCCGTGGCACCCGTCTTGAAGTAATATGGCCGGGTACGATAGACGAAGAGGAAGGCGACCGAGAAGATGGCCATCTCGATAGAGAATATTAAATTAGGAACGCCAATTGCGATGTCATTGAACGTATAGTGGGAGGTTGCGTGGAGGGTATCGGAAGATCTGAGGAACGAGAAGATGGCCTGATAGGTTGCTTGTCAGCTTGTGGTGGTGAGAGGGATTATGGTGTATTACATCCTGCACGAAACTAAGAAATACGATACCCTTGAATGCGAGTAGTTTTGTRAGTGGGCCCCGAGTTTGGATGACAGGCTTGAGTGCTTTGTAGAACCTTATAAGAGATATGATCGCGACCAGCGTGCTTATCACCTGAAAAATCGTGATCCTCGTATGGCATCAGCAACAGTACCATGAAGACGGATCTAGTGTGTCTCACCAAATGTGGGCAAAATATGGCTTGTTTGATTCGGARCAATACACATCAGCTGCTTCCGTAATCACGGTAGCGAGTAACAAGATGAACATGACCACTGGAAATTGAAATGCACCAATTGTAGCAGACTATCTTCAGTTAGTATTTCTCGCAATGGCATTTGATAAGACATGACATACTATATGGCTTTCCATGATCCCTGAGGAGCCTAGAACAGCCTTCCGCTCCTCGTCATCGTCGTGCACAAATGCGCGTAGAAGCAAGAAAAAGGCGGCTAGTGCGAATGCTTCATAYACGCYAGGAATAGCCTTAAGGTAAATGTCCGCATCATTGAAGGCTACGGACAAGAACGTGAAGACCGAGACTAYGGGTATCATGAAGATGACACGAATGACTCTATTGAAATCCCATRTTAGCGCGAGTCTTTACTTTCGAGGACGCGMGAGCTCACTGTCGTTGTTCTTTTGGAAGCGAGTAGTGAGTTGCGTGCCGCATAATCAGATAGAAAGACAACAGGCATGAAAACGCCATGCAGACACCAGAAACTATGGTTATGATTTGGTGAAAGCTGAATCCATTGATGATCGTTTCTTGGGCTTCGATTTGTCAGTAGAGCTCGTAAAATTGGTCAAGAGAGCCGCTTGCCTGGATCTGCATCGCTGTGGACAGGACAAGTATAATTTTTCTCAGAATCATCAGACAAGACACCCATACTTATGAGACTCAAGGATATTGTAGGAGAGGGGTAATGGCAAGTATGAAGTTGGTAAGAGATATCCGATGAGTCGCTGTGTAGGAACGAGATGAAAGKGGAATGTGAGAAAGAAGCTCCTCGCATACTTATACTTCCYATACCTCYAACCCTTCATATACAGCCTTCATATACAGACCGTGCTTGAAGCTCCTTTTTGTGACCGTAGTTGCAAGATCATTGGCCGTAATCTGAAGAAGACTTGATTAGCATGGAGGTGCTGTGGTGATGGGCACGCCTAGTGAGGCTGCGCCGCCAGACTGTCATGCTCAACGGCATGCTTCATAGCCCAACAAGGTATGAATCGCGGTCTCATTCGTAGCTGGAAGGCTGAAGACCTACAAAATCCATCGTGATCCTCAAGATTGCCTGGAAATTTGATGCTTAGCGTCGTCATTCGGGGGCACTGCGCTTCGCCTATTTGGGTGACCACTGCGATGACGYTCTGATTGGCTGAGCTTGCTAAGAGGGAGCGGAAATGGAGCATGCTAAATCTCRACATCGTGAAATCAACAGCCGCAATCTRGTTTACTATTTTCAGCATCTATAGAGTGTAGACTTCGACATACATTTTGATGAGCTGACGATGTGATATCGTCGGAGATGGAGTCATCGCTCGCATTGTGAAAGGGGAGGTTTTCGAGGAGCACTTCAAGGTACCCGCGTACTGTATGTACAGTACCAACTCGATGGCACGTCGTTCGAACACACACCTCTTGCTGATAACATTGCAGAATTTGCTACTTTGCTCATAGACATCTCGAGGATCAAAATCATTCCGCGGAGCGACGCAGTCTCGTATAAGAGCGCCGTGCAGTATACTGCCACCGAATCTTTCTATCTTCGCGAATTCGATCCGGCGTATTTGCCTTCTTCCACGTACGCTGCCAGAATCGATAGTTTTTACTACAGGAAAACACGGAGGCAAAGATCACTGTTGATACACCTTGACTATATCAACCCCTAAGAGCCCACGATGATCCCTCGATTTTCAACAGCTACACAATCCATCTATGTTTGGGCTCGAACGAGAGACTAGGTTGATACGAGGTCATCGAACAAAACATTCATATAACAGTGATGGAGGGGATCCAGCAGATAATGTTCTGGTCGCTGGCGAAGGCTTCGGTGATGTAAGGATTGGTATCCGGGTTCTAACGCGGGTTCCTTCGAGTCCAACTTGACGCGATGCGAAGGTGTGAAGGTAATGTTCACATCGGTCAGGCACTTCATTGTAAATGGGACTCTGATGCTCTGCGAACGAGGGCCAACCGGTCGGAAAACTCAACCGCGASAGCATCTAGAGGGTCYAAGTYTCATACAACCCTTTTCCCGTTACCGCCTTACCGCCTTRCTACYAGTCAGTGTCTCCTATCATCTATCATTCATTTGGTAATGTACCGAGATACGCGCAGGGGGCAAACGTGTCGCAGGTTGAAAGCAAAACTGCTGCCTCATGACTGACATAAGGGTAGACTCTGGTTTTACCTTTCAGAGCTATGTCGCGTGGCCGCTTCCTGTACTTGTTCTCTGACTACTGCAAACATCTTTTAGTCTCACTCCTGGTATCAAAGTTGAGATTCACCATGACTTCCCTCGCGTTGAGAGAGCTCCCCCCTGATCGTTTGAGACTACTACCAGCTTTGTACCGTTAGAAGCTGTTCATGGCTTCTTCACATCAAGTGTTGCAACGSAATTATTCGAGACATATATCTAACTTGTCCTTCGTTTCTATATCGCGTCGGTGTCACGAGGTTGAATCATCTTTTCGAATTTGATTCGTTGACAGCCAATGATTTTATTCATAGCCCGGCTTCTCTGAAATTTACCGTTGAGTTTGATATGCAGTCATGCTCGTTACTGAAACTCACGGTCCTAGTTCGCGCTCCTGAAGGAGTGCTGTTGCCATGGGCTCATCTTTGTAGAGCAGGGTATGTGTCTAAACGACAGGCAAAGTCCGATTGGATGCTTAGCGCTGCCCCAGCACAATATTGCAGAACAAGCAACAGAAATTGGTGCAGTCAGCATGCTATTCTTGTTCTTCGCCTCGCGATTGTACTGTACAYTGTAGCGACCTCAAGCCTCCACGGCTGCCYAGTCTCCCGATGCCTCAACACAYGTACTGAGTATACACTGGATTGGATCAATCAAGGCAGACCCTATTTGGTGTGCTGYACACGGACGAGACCTAGAAGACCTCCTGGTCACACAGATCACATTGCTCCATTCGATCTGAGACTTCCGATTGGCGTCTGTTGATACAACTGCCACCAAAGATCAATCAAACCAAACCTTTTTGTATATTTCGCTTTGTGGCTAGTGGAATACAATCTCAATTCGAGGAGATCCAGACCATAGTCTTTCTGCTACATACATATCGTCCTACATACATATCGTCCAAGGTCTGGAATTCTATCTTCGATATGAGCGTCTTGAGTTTCAGATTTCAGTACAGTACCTCCATCTCGCACGAACAGTATCAGAGGCGAGGTATTCTGGAGCGGGCATGCACAGCCATCGTCGTAAATTCTTACGACTTCAACGTCAGGACGTTCCTTCTCAGCCCTACAGTTAGGGCCTCGACCTGTTGAGATATTTTAGCAGGGGTCAATGTTATGGTATGCTCATCTGAGGCCAATTTCCAATTGGCTGACTTGAATTTAAGCTTGTCTACCGATTGAAGACTTCGCCTCTCGATAATATAGAACTCCATACTCTGGGTAGAAGCTCCTCGCGTGGCAGCTCTGGCACCAGAAGCTCGCCCGTCGTACAAACTCACCCGAACGTTTGAAGATGAGAGGGCTTGCTAGTAATGGGGAACGAGATGCCTCGCGCAGCAAAATTACTACCTTTCCCTATGGCAACAAGCTTTTCTTATGTTCCTTTGCTCTAGAGCTTTGACGTATAAGTAGAGATCGTCGGCTTCCATCGTTCCTTCATCTAGCATCTCTCAGTCATCTCTCAGTTGTTAATACACTTTCTTTTGCAAGATGTCTTCGGCTTCCTTAATCGTAAAGTTTGCTCTCACTGCTGCAGCACTCGTTCAGCCAGCATTATCTCTTCCTCAAACTACAAGCACTCGACCCACTACAACCGCTCGCAGTACCTTTTCTCCATCGTCGTCTAGATCTGCTACTATTAGTATCAAGCCTGCCACCACTTTCGCTGCTCCCAGTCGTGCTTCGAATGCTCCGTACTCGCAAGAAACAGCATGTTGGGACATCGCCATTGCGCAAGAAGCCTTTTTTCTTGCGCTTCCTGAAGCCGGTATGTTCAATTCATTATTTCAACATCATGTGTTCTTAGCTAACTTGACGTAGAACTTGATGATTTCAGGGAAGTCGAACTTCCTATAGAGGCTGTAGATGCTTGTCTCCGTTCAGTTCCCCTCGGTAAAACAGCAGCCCTAGCTTTCATCGAGTATTATAAGCCATATCTCCAATTTCAAAGTACACTTGGTTGGCTCAAGAATCCTCCACCATCCTACCAACAGCCAGCTGTCGACTTGGTCGGCGGTCTTGATGCAATTGCAAGCAAGGTCAACAGTGGAGGTTACAAGGGAGAGTACGAATTCGAAGTTGCYGTTGACGCACTTCTGCGATCTGCRCACGATGGGCATCTTGGTGTCCCAATGCCTATGCTTGGTGTGTTTGGCTTCAGAGCTCCGTGGACCTTCCTTTCGCTCTCTTCGGACGGTGTCAAAGTCCCAGATGTCTACGTTGCTGGTAATGTCTCCCCTCACATGCCTTTGAACCGATGTTGATCGTCGCCACAGGTGATATCTATCAAGCCAATAACGCCACATCCAAGCTCCCATGGGCACCGTCCATTGTAACCATGATCAATGGTCAAACGACGCTCAATTTTCTCTCGACATATGCCAAAGACTTCGTAGGAGGTTTTATTGACCCCAATGCCGACTGGAACCAAATTTTCAATAACGCCGCTCGCGCGAACACAGGGCAAGCATCGGCGTTTGCGTCGACTAGTAAAAGCCCTTCCGAGTTCAACGTCACTTTGACATTCGCCAAYGGAACAACCAAGAGTGAAGTGTACGTTGGAATCACCACCGTGGATCTGGAGGGCATTCAGACGGGACAAGACTTCTACGATCTTATCGTCACACCAGACGACCCAGAAGCTGAGAAACCCGAGCCCGCAGCCGCACCTGCAGTAGCACCAAAGCAAGTCACGCAATGGGGTGCCCCATATCCAGTCCCAGTGGTCTCCCAAAAGAATCTCACAGTCGGGGGTTGGTTCACCGGCTACTTCTTGAACAAGACTTCAACCGCCGTCATCAGTCTCCCAAGTTTCGACTTCAAAACACCCGAGGATATCAARGGCTTCCAAGAMTCCCTAGCCGAGTTCCTGGCGAAGTGCACGCAAGCYCGTATGAAGAAACTAGTTATCGATCTCCAGGCCAACGGCGGAGGAACGATCATCACTGGATTCGATCTCTTCAAGCAGGTATGACATCTCTTGCCCATGCGACACCAAAAATGCATGTGCTAATTCTTCTAGCTTTTCCCAACTCGGGAACCATTCGCCGGAAGTCAACTTCGAGCGACGAAAGCCGTTGACATCTTYGGCAATACCATTAGTCAAGTAAACAAGACTATCCTAGCTGARGAACTCCCWAGTCAATTGTACAATTTCACCGATATCCCGGATGCCAACAATAGATTCTTCACKAGCTGGCCTGCTATGTTTGGGCCTGTAACGCAGAATGGAGACCAATTCACTAACCTTGTAAGCCCTCTATCTATCCTATTCTCAGAAATCCTATTCTCAGAAATCCCATCCTCAGAAATCCCATTCTCATAAATCCCATTCTCACAAATCCAATCCTAACCATCCCTCCCCAGCTCCGCAACAACTTCGCCCCCGAACCCTTCAACTACAGCATCACCGGCTACGGCACACGCACCAACCCCCCCTCCTCCCCCTTCGCAGCAAACGACATCCTCCTCCTCACCGACGCCGCCTGCGGCTCAACCTGCACCATCTTCGCCGAAGAAATGCACACACAAGCCAACGTGCGCACCGTCGTCATCGGCGGACGTCCCGAGTTCGGACCGATGCAAGGCGTCGCCGGCGTGCGGGGCTCCCAACTCAACACGGGCGCCGAGATCGACGCCCTCGTCAACTTCACACTCACCTAGATCCACATCCCGGATTTCGAGCAGGTGGGCGTGAACACGCGCAACCAACTCCGCCAGAGCTGCCCGGACGTCCCGCTCCAGTTCGTCTACCAGGCCGCGCACTGTCGTATCTGGTATACGCCGGCGATGATCGAGAGCTATGAGGTGCTGTGGCAGGCGGCCGCTGATGCGCTGTGGATGGATGAGAGTCGGTGTGTGCCCGGTTCCACGAACCATCCTTCTAGTGCGCAGAATGTGACGATGCTTTCTGCGGTGTTGAAGAATGGGAGTGGGAGTGGGAATGGGACGGCGCCGAGACTGGTTTTCACGGGTGGGGTGGAGGGAGGAGCGAGGGGGGTGGGGATGCTGGGGATTATTGGGGTTTTGGCTGTTGGAGTTTTGTGCTTGTGAGGCAGCAAAGGGAAGGGAGAGAGGGGAGTTCCTGGATTCTAGTTCATGGGAATCATAATGGGATTTAAAAATTTAAATCGTGCTGGGGGTTCTTGCAGTTGAGATAGATTTGGTTTCAATACTTCATGTAGAGAGAAGTTGGGATGGGATGGGATGGGATGGGGAGGAACTACTGTATTCATTAATTAATCATATTTATTTCATCCTTCCTTGCTCTGTCTATCTGCCTTAATTACAATTTTCCACTGCTCGAGATTAAGAGTAGGCTGCTTGCTTGGCTTGGCTTGTTTATCTTGTCCACGGGAGTGGATATGCAATATATGACAGAGATCGCAATACTTCATTCATTTAGTCTGTCGTTAGCGTGAGGGTGGACTGTACTACCGAGGCGTGGCGCGCTCACTGTACTGTACGTCGTTACGTGACATTCAGATCACAGGAACAGGATCAGATAATTATTTTCACACTCTCCTCCCTACCTACCACTACCCTTCCGTCACTCGACTACTACCTGCCAGCAGTCACCTCCAGCCATGAATTTACTAACCCAGATGCCGATCGGTCACTTGATACCCACCCCATCGCGAAAAAGAAAACATGCAAGCGAGCAAGAGAGAGCGTGATAGCTATCAATATTAATACAAACAATACGGACGGGTATACACTCCATCTATCTATCCATCGACGAATTCGAGATATAGATGACAAACAAGTGTAGCTAGCAAAGCAGAGAGTTTAAAGTCAGGCCATAGCATAAACCGACAATCCTTGGGGATGTTGGACCCCTCCAAGAAAGTCCATTGCACCGGGATCCGATGCTTCTTGAAACGCCGAAAAAAGCAACCGTAGTAGAAAAGTTATCCTTTCTCCCGGCATCAACTCCTGTGCCTGGCAAGCGGATTGCAAGCACCATCTCGTGCTCTACCATGCATGCCTCGGTATGTGCAAGCCCTTTGTCCGCCTGTGATCAATTTCTCTCTTCTCCCTCCAAAGTCTCCTGGTAAAATCTGTCATTGCAATGTCATAAGCATTATCTTGTTTTGTGCCATCATGTGTCGTATCGTCTGCCGCCTAGCAAGATATTCCAGAATTCAGCCGATCCACCATGTATGGTTCGGCTACTCGTCTTGTAATGGTTCGGGCCATAAGCCCTCGTGATTCGTTGCAACCTGCCTCGTTCAAACGGATGTGTTGAATTTGGTGATAGCAGTRAGAGATCAGACACTCTGGGGAAAGGCTCCGCCTGGTGGTGGACTGTTGACCATGCTGTTTCGCTTGTTTCGACTCTTCTTCATCTGACTCTTTAACGCACTGGAATCCAAAGGTTTGAGAAGCTCAAAGCTACACAGCAGCTCTGTGGAGACGCTCATGACAGCGCCATAGTTATCGAATTCTCCACAATAATTCGGCGCAGAGAACACGGTAACCAAAATTCGATCCTCGAAAAACTCGTACCCATCTTCGACAACCATATGAGCCCTACAGACCAAGTCGAAATCGTGCCTAGCCAAAAACTCCGTTATCACCTTCTTCCCAAAAGAGTAGCTGACCCCACGCTCACTTGACTCCCAGTCCTTTTCTTGATCTGCTGGATCAGCCCACAATAGGTCGTTCAGCAGACCGAAATCGGGTACGTCTGTCGGTCGGGCGATATGTCTGATATCATCCATGTGGCTAAGTGCTGGGGACAATCCGCCGTGTACGCAGAAGATCTTGCCTGCCACAATTGCAGCAATAGGAAGCTGTCACAGATGTTAGCATGGGTCAATCACGGAAAATTGGACCACTTACGCAGTTGAATGTATCCACAAAAGTTTTCCAGATTTTAACATTGCACCTCCGCTTGCATTCATCGTAGAACCCGTACACTCTAGTGACGTTTGCACATTCATGATTGCCTCTAAGCAGAAAGAAGTTCTCCGGATACTTAATCTTATAGCACATCAACAAGAGAATGGTCTCCAGAGAAGCTTTTCCTCTATCAACATAATCTCCCAAGAACAAGAAGTTCGAACTTGGGGGAAATCCACACATTTCGAACATGCGAATAAGATCCGAGTACTGCCCGTGTATATCTCCTACAATTTTGACAGGTGCCTCCAATTCCACCAGAGGGGGCTGCTCGAGAAAAATCTCTCTRACCTTGGAACAGACAGAAGTGATCTCTGCATTTCGTAGGCAAACACCTTTGGTGCTCTTGCCTGCATAACCAGCGTCAAGAAGTCTCTTGATGTAGTCATCGATATCGGAATCCTTCAATTCCGCCATGGCGATTGGTGTTCCACCAGACGCCGGCGAGCCGGAATCAGTAGAACCAGTAGGTGCATCTGGAGAAATGTGAACSGGATTGATCATATCTGCTCTTTTCACGAGGATCGATTGGCCCGCGCGCTGTGGATGCATATGGGGATTGGTGCCTCCCGATGGGGGTTGATCAGAGACATGGTCTACTTCTCCACTCCGCTGAGCTGCATCAACATCATGGTGACCTTTGATTATCGAGGCAGACTGGATCGGGGAGGGAGGCGGCTGCGGATCATCGACGGGGTTCTCATCAGTTGAAGAGTCTTGGGGAACCTGAGACAAGGCTGACGGGTGAGGAGATTCTTCAACGCGACTGGGCTTGGACAAACCAGATCTCGAACTTCTCCCAGAGCGTACAGATGCAGCATCTGACTTATCCTGCACGACTGCATCGCCATTGCTCAGACCTGATGTGGAGTTGCGTGGGCTATCGGTCTTGCCTGGTATCTTTGATCTCAACGCCCCCCTCAGCGACCGCGTGGATTCCTTGGTATCTGCTTTGCTGAATGATGGATAGGATTGCAGGTTGTCGCCACCTTTATCAAGTGACGTCTGCGATGTGCTGCTCTTGGGGGTGTTTGCGCCGCCACTGCCCTTGGAGCTTTGATTTCCCATCGTCACCTAATTCCCTTTGTAAACGTKGAGGAAGCTGTAGGTTTTCTGCGAGGGCCAGGGCTTCCTAGCAGTGAAGGATGTTGGTATGTTGAATCTGCCAGCTCGAACAGACGTATATTACGTTGTAGAGTGATGGATGACAGACGTGTTGATTGTTGTTCGAAGGAGTTTCGGTGGAGATGCAGATGGAGATAGGATCTAACCGGACTAAGACGGGCAGGACCTTCCCGCGTTTGGCAGCAGAGCTAGCTACTGTATCTCAGCTTCGGTGGTAATGAATGTCCCGATGGCTGGTTTATACCACAGATTCTTTGTGATATTTGTGAGTCGTCGTTTCGTAAAGTCGAGGATCGATTGGTTGAGGTTGAGGTTGGTGGATTATATGGTCGGTGACTAAGGAGTCATGGCCAGTCAGCAAGTCTTTCGCAGCAGGTTGGCTTTCGAATGGTATGCATGAAGCTGCAATACAGTAATGGCGGCTACAATGGACAATGGACAATGTAGATTTGTAGAGGCTTGCTTCTTGAATAGAAGTCTTCCTTTTCTGTGGTGAGGACGGTGGTGAGGACGATGGTGCTCGTCAGATGCGAGGTCGGATCAACGTCGTTCGGACGTTGAAATGGAGGTGGAAAGGGACGTGGGAGGGAAGGGGGCAAATGGCAAGAGCTGGGGTAGAGGCTCGGATTTAAAGGGCGTGGGGGAGTAACGAACCTGGCCTGGTACTGTATGGTAGCTACAGGACGGTACGAGTATTTCAAGTAGCATTCGAGAAGCTCAACGAAACGTCTACGGATTACGGCTACGGCGTACGGCACGAATGTGCGAGAATGAGTGAAGAAATGGAAGGCTTCTTGAAACTGTTGTTGACAGTACAGTACTTCTTAACAAATTCTTAACAAGGTCTGGACGGCTTCTCTTGTACTCGAGGCTGTGCTCTTGTGCTCTTGTGTCCTTGTGCTCTCCACAGGTCCAAGGCGCCGTCACCGTCGCCGTCTGCTCGCACTGTGTCTGCAGCTCAATGACCACACAACGCGGCTCAAAACACTCGCTGGCTTCGGACTTGTGTAGTCTGGGCTTGTCAATCGACCCAGGACAACGGATGGGTGGTACGGAGCACGAAGTACTGAGTACTGAGTACTACTTCCAACTATAAGGCGGAACACGGGGAGACACCTCGTTGCTGCACTGCGGTACTTGTATCTGTCGTATCGGACCATTTGATAGAGAGATTATCGTGGTCCGCAGGGTTTATGGAGTGTTCACGACCGAAATGCTTGTGTCGGTGTGCGCGTGTCTCTGCGGATGTGTGTCGACACGGTCGAGAGGCTGAAAGGTCGGACGATGATGCAGCTCATATGTCGTGGAGTGCAGTACTTGGTGGTGTGAGGCAAAGACTGCTTCGATTGCTCGGAGTCGTGCTAATCGTCCTAGTCAAGTGGCAGAGCAGCGACGGCGCTGTTGATCCGTTCSAACCGTGCTGTTATTTGATGAGAACAGCCTTGGCTATGCAGTCAAGCATCAATGGCATCAAATAGATTGGACGAGACYATGGAATCAAGAGTGTTGCCGTTGTTCTCACTCCGATTCCACGTCACGATACTGCGGATGATCTCTCTGTCTTATTCTAGCATATTCTTATACTGACTTCTATCTACTAAGCTACTAAGCTACTAAGCTACTAAGCTACTAAGCTACTAAGCTACTAAGCTACGTAATAGACTTACAGTCTAGTCTTTGTAGTGTCTAGACATCATCAGGGTTGTGCTCTGTCTCTTGTTTGCCTCCTGTTGCCTCTTCCTCAACTGCTCGCCTGTTCTCCAGAATTCGCCAAGTCAACCTGACATGCCCAGCCCGCATTGAACAAAACGTCAACCACGAAAGCATTGCCCAGGTGATATACTTCTTGGTACTGCATTTCCATTGGACACTGTTTGGAAGACAACGCCTAACAACTCTTGGCCACTCAAATGACAGCTTGTCCCAACAAGAGTCCTCAGTCCTGTACTTCCYACCAGGACTAAACGTGGTCAGCAGACCTAATAGCAAACTCTGTTACCACAAGCTACGGAAGCCCAAGATCGAATTTCCGCTGCAAGTTAGAAACCCCATTTGAGCATTCGAAAGAACTTCAGACTACAACCCGTTGGTCTCTTTTCTAGCAAAGGCTGGAAGTGTTGGGCTTTGTCCTTCCGTCGTGTTCTGGTCGCTGCCATCGCTCAATATGTGACACCAGATTGGTCACGAGGAGATGTTGGGAGTCTAGGAAAGGAAAGTAAGCTCGGGAACCTTATATACTGAGTACGGGAGAGCTCTTCTTCTGATGATGGGATACGGGATACGTCCTAACAAAGGAGTTTTACTGCTATCGCTGAGTTGACATTAGGGATGTCTTCTCATCAGACGGTAGGCTATTGTAACGCAAATAGGAAAACTATGCCGAACGGACTTACTCTCTCGGAGTATAGCAAAACGAAACCCAAAACGAGCTGTCTACAGTAATGCTTTACGATGAATGTTTGTCGATAAGCCGGCCAGCTGCTAACAACACGACTGTCATTTCGTCCCAAACCGACTCAAGGGAATCCTTTTATCTACTTGACCGCCAAGAGTTGTTGGAAATTGTCTAAGAATGATCTTATCGCCGATATACCCCACATTTGCACTGGCCAGGTCGGAACAGCACAGCTTACGAATGACATGGCTATGGTCCTCCCTCTTGGCCGAACTCAGCTGGCAAGCTGTCAAGGATATCCTCCATTTTGGGAATAGCCTCAAGATGAAACAACAGGCTCAACAACAGCCAGGAGAAGCATGAAAAGTGTCGCACCTTTCTCGATCCAGAATTCAGGATCATCTCTAGGTGCCATAATTTAAAGACTCAGATTCAAATCCAAACCCAACSCAACTCTAGATCCGAGTCTGGCTTTGCTTTTGTTCTCCATTGAAAGCGGGTATCAAAACATCATCTTCATCCATCAGCAGCAAACGCATTCTCGACAACGACGTACGCTTGTGTTCTTCAGCCTCCCGGACCCTCTTGATTACGTGGTGACTAGAAGATCTTTCTTATCACTAGATAGCCGTCGCGTCACGACTGACGAGGTCTTTGGATAGGCTGATGGCAACGAGGTAAAAATAGCATTCACGCCACAATTTTGTCCATGCCATACCCCTTCGGACTTCGGCGGCGCATCGGCCTCAGCTTGTATTACTTCGAAGTACACCRTAGAACTTGGTTGTCAGGTACGACAACATCCCAAAAAGGATAATTTGGCGAAAGGGAGCACTTACAGTTCGTGACGACTGGGTCAAGCAGCCTTGTGGAGTTGATTTCAAGCTGAGCTGGAGACTGGAGACTGGAGACTCCTCATACTGATAAGTGATAAGGTGTCTCGCCAAAACAACTAGTAGTGTAATGCCATCATAAGGTGACCAAGCGATATATGATGAAAGATGTCTCTTTCCATATCCTTATTACCATCGAATCTGCAATTCCAACAACGTGGGATACAGTACTGTATCGAAATAGTTCTAGCCTTTGATTCGTCAARCCATCGCGTTGCCGTCGTCGTTGTGCGGCCGCAACTTCGCCTGCGATTCATCCTCTGCGCCACTCACAGCCCCTGTCTGTGCTGACTGCGCCCTTGGACCCCTGATCGGAAGAGGCAGCAAATCTCATCCTCTGTGCTTCCATACTCCGTACATAAACACGAAACCCGCGCCTGTCATTCCTTCTCTCCTATCCCCTCCGTCTCGCAACATCGTCGACCACCAACTGTCGTTTATCTGCATCATCCCATCATCCCATCGTCCCATCATCATCCCATCATCGACCCTCCATCTCCATCTTCACCTCCTCGATCTTTCAGCCCTTTCGGATCCATCGACCAACACACTCATTCGAGCCTCGTCTCCAATCGTACCCCAAATACCGCACATAGGGTTGCCGTTCCGCGATCCAAGCCWTTCACAATGGGTGTTGGACGATTTGCCTGCGTGGCATTGCCATTCGCTCTTACGGTGGCTTCCATCGTCTGTATCATGATCGCCATGTTATCAGGAATCGCAAGTAAAAGCTTGTATATGTTCGAGCTCGACTCCCAGAACCTGTCGGTCTCCACATCCACCATCCTTGGGGTCAATCTTGCCCTCCCGGGTAGTAGTGGATTAGGCGGCCTGACTACCGCAGCTCAAGGGCCAAATTCATACAACTTCACCGCCGATGATCTTGGACTTTCGGATTACTACAAAGTCAACCTCTGGAATTACTGCGCCCAAAATGGTACCACCCAACGTTGCTCCAAGGGCCAATTCAACTGGGCAGAGAAAGAGATCGATATCAGTGAGATGAGAGAAACGATCGAAAAGATTTCCAATTACAATAATGCAACAATACCATCCGATCTCAAGGGTGCACTCGAAACTTTCCAGAAGGTCCACAAGTGGACCCAGGTGGTATACATTATTGCAATCATCGCGGCAGCCTTCACTCTTTTCCTGGGTATATTCTCCATCTTTTCCAAGGGAGCATCATGCGTTACATACATCGTTTCCGGCATTGCAACCACCTCCCTCATCATCGCCTCCAGCATGGCTAGCGCCGAATCGGTGATTGTCGTCGGAGCCATCAAAGCCGTGCGAAAATCCTACCACGTCAACGCACACATCAACGGTTCCTGGATCGCGACGACGTGGTTGGCAGTCGCATTTTCTCTCGGCGCAGGTCTATTCTGGCTCTTCACCATCTGCTGCTGCTCTGCCAGCAGCGGAAGCTCCAAGAAGCGAGGCTCTCGACGCAGCCGTGGATTGGAGGATGGCGAGAAGCTCATCCCAACTGGCGCCTACCAACGAGTTGACGATCCYAACCATTTCAACAACGGYCACTCAGGAGGTGCTTTCAGTCACGGTGCCGGCGCTGTCCCGATGAAGCCTATCAATCGTGGAAACAGCGCCTACGAGCCTTACAGTCACCAAGCCATCTAAAGATTACAATCATGACGGGTGGAAGCGGTGATTCGGGGAAGAGGAAGCAGATCTGATTGCCATTTAGCGTTGCATATTTGACTCGGCGTTCAGGGATAATGGATGAATAAAGATTAGGGATGTAACGAACGAGGTTGATATGTGCTTATAGGGACTGTATGTGTATGGGAATATATCACAATCTTTCCACATTCTTTTTGGTGGAGAGGATACTTAGTATGTAGTGGAATGATACCCTTCTGTGCTAAACYTTGCGAATCCCATCTTTGTTCTCGTGATGACTCCCGCAGCGTCGATAGCCAAATGCAGAGTCAGTATTATATATTCGTCTTAGAGGTCCATCCTAGAGACTACATATCAACCAATTTTGTATACCCGAGAGTCATCCAGCTACCTCCAAACCCGGGCTCTGAATGTAAGTTGATAGATGAGGGAACAGCGCTGACTACTTGAGTAGATTCTCGGATCTGGAATCCCTCTTCAGCGTTAGTGGATCAGTAGGAGGCAGGTCATGTGATTGCCATTCCATCTAGCTCGGGCCAATCATAAATGTTCCGCCTCATCGACTCTACGGACGTAGAACACCACACTAAAACTGCACCACCATCTCCCATCTCGGCGCTGCCAAAATTATCATTGGTTCTGTGACTTCAAACACGGAACTGACCTAATAGCTTTATACTAACGGAGATATGCAAAGGCGATCTATAAGGCTGAGCAGGCATCTTGCAAGTCTGCCATGCACCGCGATAAAGCAACCGTTAAACCAACACACATGTGCCAACAAGTACTCAGATCACGCTAGAAGATGTCGGGGAAGCCTGTCAAACGTCAAAGTCTTGTTCAACTGAGCCAGCGAGACTTTTAGGCTTTGAGCCTATCTCAAAACGTGTAAGTGARCTTCTTGAAATAGAAGCTCTTCTATCACACGACTCGATGGCTCTGCGTGCGATGTGAAATACCCTTCGCCTGGGCTGTTGTACTGTGCATGCTCAGGGGAGAAGATGTGAGTTGTAGACCCCGAGGTCGCGTGAGTGATCCAGCATATCGGGAATCGGGAATCTTTACTTGATACGTATATATCTTCATGTCCAAACAGGTTCTACTTTGTCTTGAAGATCACAGCAGTCTCGAGTGTCTAACCCAGGTTCTGGATGCAATTTCCTGACCTCCTGCTGGCCGAAAAGTCACATCCTGCAGACACCATGCCTGAGCAAACTTATATCCCAGGAGGCTGGCCGCTCTCACACGTCGAGAGCCACCAGTCTCATGACAAACACCTTGTTCCTCTATCCCTTTCCACACCAGACGAGCCTCGCCATTCGTCAGAGGCCATCTCTCCGATCTCATTCGCTCATCTAGGAGCTCGACCTCTCTCTGCTGTCTCGCCAGTAAGCGAACCACAAGGCAACACCCCCCTTAAAGTCCCCACAGCACGAACAGCTCGAAACAGACCATCCTCCGCTGCCACTGCACAGAGCGACAATGTCTACTATGATACCCATCAATCCATCGAAGATGATAACGAGAACGAGAAGAAAGTTCCCCTAACAACAATATCCTCAAAAGACGGATCTACAGTCAACTCATCCACCGATGAATCCGCTACCGCCCCCAAGTCTGACGGAGCACCACCAAAACTCACCGCCAAGGACATCTTGATGAAAATGATGCTCTCGCGGTACTGGGCTGATTGGTGGATCTGGGAGTTCCTTTCGCTCGGCCTCGCGTGGCTCTCTATGGTGGCTATCATCATCACGCTTGCACTCTACAACCAGGTTCCACTTACTTMTTGGCCTTCGCCTATGACTCCTAATGCWTTCATTGGGATTTTCACAGCGTTGGCGCARGTAGGACTTATGGTGCCTGTTGTGAGCGTTATTGGACAGTTGAAGTGGGTCTGGTTCCGGATGGGCGAGCGACCTCTCGCTGATTTCGAGACTTTTGATGAGGCTTCTAGAGGTGTGGTGGGGGGATTGAAGTTGGTGACGATGCTGAAGGGAGGGTGAGTACTGTCTATCCGGAAGAATGGGGAACTATGTTGATAGGAAGTAGGGGCATTATTAGACATCTTGCAAACTCTGCAGTTCTCGTCGGCATTCTGAGCTTGGCTACTTCGCCTCTTACTCAAATGATGATCTCATATCCCACAAGGCCTCTCCCTGATTCCTCCATCGTTGCGTCTGCTCCTCGGGCTGAGGCATTCGATGCTTATATGGCTCAACAAGGGACTCCTGGTAAGTACTCTTTAAGTGTTTCCACGAATTTGACTTACTAAACCGTGTCCTAGATCTCGCAATGATGAACGCCATCCAGAATAGCTTGTCGGGTAGTACTAGTGGCCTGATACCTCCAATCTCACCATCCTGCTCGACTGGCAACTGCATGTTCCCATCATATTCCTCACTAGCTGTCTGTTCTCAAATGGCGAACATCACCGATAAGTTGACGATTACCGGCGATACCACCACTAACAACTCCATCGTCACGCTTCCCAACAGAGTATCTCTACAAGCAGGAATAAACGCAGTCAACATCACCACACTCCAAGCACACCAAAGTCTAGCTTTCGTCGACACAAAGGACATCTCATCAACAACCCTCGCCAACACCTTCATAATCTACCAGTCCGACATCAGCTCCTCACCCGCCACCTTCAGCGCCATCGAAGTCCTCCTCCACTGGTGCGTAACCACCTACAACACCACCGTAACYGCCAGCCAATCTACCACCTCCATCCTCTCCAACTCCACCACACTCTCCCCCTCCAGCTCAAACGACGCACTCATCCTAAATACTCCAAAAGACACCACATCCTACACCATCTCAACGCCCGCAAACACCGCTCTACAAACCTACCTCTCCTCAACCCTAAGCGGCATCTACGCCGCCGGCTTCAGATATTTCTCCACCGAAGCCGCCCTCGCTATCTCCAGCGCTCTATACGAGGCGCCTCAAACCGCCAACGTACTCGGGGACGCCATGTCCGCTATGCAATTCGACGGCCTCCGAAATGTCACTGCGAACTTAGCTACAAGCTTAACAAACACGTACATCCCCCCCCTCTTTCTCATCATACGTACTTGTATCTCACTAACACACCCCCAGCATCCGCCTCCACACCACCGCCGTCCCCGCCCCGGGCACAGCACTCACGCCCCAACCCTACATATCCGTCCAATGGGGCTGGATCTGCTATCTCAGCACGCTCATCTTCCTCTCTTTCACACTGCTCGTATCAACCATCTACCTCACGCGTAAAGCGCAGGTGGACGTGATGCGGAATTCTGCGCTGGCGATGGCTTGTGTGTTGAGTAGAGGGGAGGACGTTCATGGGACCCGTGGATAGGAGGGGGAAGAGTTAGGTGAAGGGGTTCTGGTTGGGGAATGGGGATGGGGAACGCGGGTGGGAGTTGGAGGCTAGGATATAGAGTGATAGGACGGGGTGGAAGGGAGGAGATATATATGGGATTGTGCGTAGAAGGTTGTTATTTATCTAAATCGATACTCGGTTGTCTTGGCTTCTATACTCCGTATAGATTTTAGACTTGTGTCGTGAATGTAGAGATGTACTTACGATATCCTTTGCTACTACCGAATTGCCCTTTCTCTGAGGTAGACTCAAGGCGTTCGTTCATACCTAAGAGCTGTCAGGTGCAAAATAATGACCCAGGGCAATTAACTTATCTAGCTTAGTGGGAAATTATCACCCTCCTCACCCCTTCTCATCTCATCTCCCTCACCCGACCTTCCTAACTTCCTAGCATCTAATATCCTCGACATACCACCAGCCCACCTAAATCCCAGGGACCACAGAAAAGAAGTCACGATCACGCTGAACCCTCCCTCCCTTCCTTCCTTCCTTCCCTCCTTCCTGATTTAGTTCCTCACCACTCTCAAACACATCCCAAAGCACCTCGAGGTCCTGCGCTAAGAGCGAGTCTCTAGAACACAAATATACCTCACCCTTAAATTCCAATCCATGAAATCGTCTGCAGGGATCTCTGATTTGCATGGTTCTAGAGAGATAAAGTAAGTAGGGAAGTAGGTAGGTAGGTAAGTAGGTAAGTAGGTAATTTGTATTTATAATAAAGTGGCGTGGCGTGGCGTGGCGTGGTAGGTGACTAGTTATCACAGTTCTGAGTTAAGAAGATTTGAGATGGTATGAACGACCGCTTGGGACGAATACATCAGGGTGATTCTCTAACATCTCCTTTCCCTTGGGAGTAGTTTATATGGACGCTAGAGCTGGTGTCGATTGGATAATAGTGATGGGTTCTTACGGACTGTGACGCAAGCCGTGGATAT
>QYAH01000325.1:7855-36250 GCA_003988945.1 Chaetoscypha palmicola | reverse complement strand
AGGGTACTAGTACTCGGTACTCGGATCCTATAAGGAGGGGTCCCGGTATTCTATTAGGAGGGGGTTCGGTGTTCGGTCTTATATGTGAGGTTCTTATATATGAGGTTTAGTATGTGAGCTTCGTGATTAGGGGAGCTTAATATTATAACGAGAACGATTCTTATAATATACCCTAACTTTTTAAAGATATTATCTCTTCGAAAGTATCTTTAGCTTACTGATTACTAAGCGAGTCAGCCTCACTTATCGAGATCCGAGCGATCTGATTGGTCAGATATGACGTGTATAGCGCTACTCACAACTACTCAACTCAACTCAACTCAACTTATTTAATACACTGGAACTTAACACTATATCCACAAACAGCTTTAGCATCTTATACGATAGAGGCTGTGTCTACCAACCTAATACAAAATTGCACGTGGTATTATGACCTCGAGCTTTAAGCCCTATATTTTCCCCGACAACATGACTGCAGGTCGACATAGCGTTATCGTCAAGTGTGAAAGAGGGAGAAGCCCAAAATGCGCCATTCTTTAAATGTCTCTAATGATCAGACTAATGAAAGCGGATGAGGATACAACGCTGACTTAGCCTCTTTCTAAAGTGAGAGGTTGGATTATTGCTCAGAGAAGATATTTTGATTCTGATTAACTTCCGAGTATGGTAGGTTGCAGTTATGGGCTTCACCTTTATTAGCGCTTTTCTAGCCGCATTTGGCTTTCTACCCTTGCTTCCGCGACAATCTACGAACGCTCTTAGCACTCCGATCTTCTCCTATGGTCATCCGCGACAATCTACGAACGCTCTTAGCACTCCGATCTTCTCCTACGTTTTTGTGTCATCCGAGAAAGCATTACCGTCTTAGTATTTATTTCGCCGAGAGAATTAGCCTTAGAGCTAGGCTTCAAGTTCGATCTAATAGGTTCACGCTTGCCAACACCACAACGCTTTGAATGACCTTACTACACATTTGGAGAGCGCGTTGGGTACAGTGATGGCCATGTCGGCAATTCCAGAAGGATATCTGTGAGTTGCAACCTGCGAAAGCATTTACATCAAGATTTTTCGAGCTCCGATCGATAGATATTCGAGTCAGATGATTTGTATGGTCCTGACAAGTTATAGGAAGGGGCAAACCTTGGCAATAGTGTGTGGCGAGCAAGGCCCTTCACTGAAGGTGATCCATCCACCCCCTTGTGACTGTACGGACTGTGAGCTCCAATACCGACCAGTCAGGGTACAAATCACAGCGATCTTTTCTTATACACGTGGTTTGTCGGATAACGAAGCGCGAAAGAAGTGCGCAGACTACATGGAAGATATTGGGCGTGACTTTCAGTTTGTCAAAGACTATTTCGATAAATACGGACACCAAATTCAGAAGAGATGGAGAAAGAGTGCTACCAAACGGGAAGCTTGGCTTAAACAGGGTACGTGAAGCTATACACTGTGCTATAGTCCCTGAGAAATTCGACTCCACTATAATAAAGGAAGTTCCACGCCTTATTACTAGTTTGTTCATTCTTGGCCCGTTCTACTTCTTGGAAAACAAATCACAAACTAACATATAGAGAGTCTTAGTGGTCCCCGATATGTATCCATACCAGTGGGCAGACGCGCATTTCTTTCACAAGTACGTCACGGAGCTCAAAACTCTGAACGAAATCATGATTTCTGAAAATACTGGAATGCATGGGGCCCCGGCAGACGAAAAGTGCCCTCAGGGTGGTGAACGGCGAAAGTATCGCGACACGTTTCTATTGCCTTATATCAATATGGACTTGCTCAAGAATAATCCGGTAAGATTATTGCAATTACTTCACAGTCGTACGAAGTACAGCCCAGTACTTTGGGCCGCTCATGACTATACCATACTGCAAAAGGATTGGGAGATTGGGTCCTTTGAATCAGAATTCAATACTCATTGCATCCGTATGCATGGCCCGAATTATGGAAAGATCACCGCTTGGAATCGAGATAAGACACACAATTTGAGCATTGTTGGTTTCCCAAGGGGCATTTTAGTCTTGGAAGCCCAGAGTAAACTTCTCGCCTTTCTTCGTCAAATGGTTGTGACCATTCTTGCGGGTGTCGATACTAGTGTGCGAATTCACCAGCCAACCTATGCGATGGGCATGAGAGAAGGGTTGTCACGCCGAGTAGGAGTCGATACTAACACTATCGAATTTACCACCGCATACTGGAACCAAGCATTTTCCGCCCCACCGACCTTTAATATTGAGGAGATTGACTCCATTATTCAAACGAGGCTGGCATACTATGCGGACCATCTTTGGCTCCTGCAGACGGATGCTTCGTATATTCAACGCTACGCATCTGTGATTCTTGCAAGTGCATACAAAATTAGGTTCAAAGAGAAGACATGTCACGCTCGAGTTATCGAAAGCATTGAAGGAGACATTGGAAAGTTCCTCTTCTGGAAAGCATTATCTGAGCAGACACCATCTTTACGAAGACATCGTGAGGACTTCCTGCAAGTCAATCAAGGATCGTTCTTTCTCCCTGACGAGTATGCTTGCGACTTAGCAGCTATGGAGGCTCTTTTAGTTGATCAGATCATTCGTCAATCCAACATACAGGCAGCGAATATTCCGTTACGCTTAGGCTTCTGCCATAAGTTCACATTCCACATCTCATATCCATATCCATCTGAAGATGGAATTGGTACTTATTCAGCAAAAGAGATCGAAAAAGGGGACATGTTCTCCTCCATGTTCTATGAGGATAGGCTGGATTGGGTTCTGACTTCCTTAACGCAGCTGGACAAGGATCCCGAATTTTGTGGAACGTTTTCTACTAGGCACGACCCTACCATGCTGTTTTCGATTTTGGATGAGCATCTTACTGAAAGTGCTCGGAATGGCCGATACGATGAACTAAAGAGACTCGACGAAGCCCTCTATGCCGAGTTTTCCAATCTAGCTGACTTGCATCAAATGCTCGGTTTGCTGAGGGCACACGCGCCTCGCTGGAAATCCCATACGCCGGCCGAACTCGAGAAATCCAAACACAACAGATCTTGGCGTCTAATCGAGAAGCATATTTTTGATGCAAGTCCTATAAGACCCACGGATACCGGTGGTAATTTGATGGGTGATTATGTATTTGACAAATATACCTTGCAAGAGTCTCCCGAGGATCGTGCTATTACCACGAAGGAAGTAAATCGTATGGAAGAACTATTGAAAAACGTTTTGCACTCAGTTGATCCAAAAGGCTCCTGTTACAGTCAAAACTGGCTAGACAGAGATGCACAGCAGCGTAGAATGCTATCACGCTTCAGTGCAGGATTGCGTACCCGCCATAAGAACTTGATGGAGCGCTTGGGGTTTCCTTCCGATGACATCAACATGCTGATTGAAGTTCTTTCTGCCGACAAAGATTCTGGCTTCATTCGCTCTTTCTCCTCCAGGCGCGAGCACGTTCGAAAGGTTATTGCTTCAAGGACTGCTAAGAAACCAGCGAAATTGTTATCTTCAATCACGCCTGTACAGACCCAGTGGGGACCAGAACTGATCGAAGCAACTACAGCTTCTGTCCGAAATGTCAAGACTAAGACTCGATCAGCCTGTGCCGCATCAGAACCTGAAGCACCTCAAGAAGTAAGCTCGACTGAGACAGAGCAGATCAAAGTCGCCGTCACCAAATCATCCCTCAACCTTTTCCGAACCATGCTTCCCAGCCACGACATCCAAGAATCATTTCAGAAAACCTTCAAATGGGATCATTTCGTACGCGCCATGACCGATCCCTCTGTCGGTTTCGTTGTAACACAAAGCGCAGGATCAGCAGTAAGATTCGAGCCAGGTCCTTCGTCAAAGTGGTTTGGGCAAGGGAAGATCGTCTTTCATAGACCGCATCCCGATCCTACGATCAGTTCCGTTATGCTTTTGGGCATGGGGAAACGATTGCGGAAGTGGTTTGGTTGGAATGAAGATACTTTTGTTCTGATTGAGAAGGAATGTGTGGTTGATGAGAAAAATGTAGATGTGGCTGTTGAGGCTACTGCTGGGTAGATGTTGGCTGGCGGCATGTTGTTGTTCGGCTGAGATAGCGGATGAATTGAGAGCTGATTGTAGCTTTTGTTGTTTTCTCCTCTGTCGGAATTACAACTTAATCATTAGGGAAGAAGATGCCGTTCAAAGTCAATACAACACATCATACACTGCTTGGCAAGTTGAACGTGACGAAACGGCTACCACCGTTGCCATCGTCTCGAAAGATATTCACTTTCGATAACAGCACTTGAACATTTTACATTAATAGAGTTTCAGTAACCACAACTAACGATTGTCATTAATGCCCTGGATACCAAAGAAGTACCACCGTGACGTAAATGAAGATAATAGCGATTGACTCCACTCCAAGGAGTTCAGTGAATTTTATAAACACAAACACTTAATTAAATCATCGCTTATTCTATAGTGATTTCCCATCGTATACTAACTATACCTAGGAGCCGCTACTCAGGTAATATTCCGAGGTTACGTGAAACACAAATAGCCCCACCTAGGCAGGTATGATTAAGCTTAGCCAACAATATAAATGATTATCATGGAAGCAGGTCAAGTTTATATGCACTATATCGGCTTTGTAGAGCTTATGGACTGAGATGTTACTCCTATCCCATCCTTACTTACCGTTAGTATTCAACTTACACACATTTGGAGTCATCCCCTAGCGACTCATGTCAAGACCAATTCCTAGCACACCAGTCTATCACTCAGCACCATTTTCACAGGCGCATCAGACAGCAGTACGACATTGCCTCTACGCCAGACATGCAAACCAACCCAGAACCACAGGAGGAGAGCACGACATGTCAACTTGCCTGTTTCCATCTGATCCAACGAAAAGCGCACCATGCATCAGCAGCTGTGAGACAGCCAAAGATAGCTAGGTGGTTGCATGTGCACTAGTACTACTCGATGAACTCATCAGATGAAAGTTTTAGCTTTATTCGTGATGATCAATAGGGAATCATCTGCAAGCAGCGCTTCTGAAGCTGAGCTGTTTTACAAATTGGTGTAAATCGATGTCAGTATTAGGCCGAGCACTAGTAAGTGATTAAGCGAGCACATCAGCCCCGAAAGTCCCTAGAACTCACCACCGTAACGCTTAGATCCACAGCTAGGCTTTCGACACCAAGAGCGTAGAAATTTAAGCTTGAACAACAGAGATTGATAAATTTTCATTTCATTCACTCCACCCCAGACCTCATCAAAGATCTACTTAAATCGCTTGTAACCAGGCTCGCAAGAGATAACAAATGTACAGGAAGACACTTTGTACGCCCCGTAGCTCAAAAATGACTCCAACAACCCATGGTAAGCCCCTACCTATCCCAGTACTATATCCAACACAATCATGCATCGAGGAGCATTAATTCATCTTCGCCTTTTTCGTCCAGCTCCTTCTTGTCAATCCCATTACTATCGGAATAGTAGCCCCCGGCATTACCTTCCCGCTCTGTGCCAACGAGTCTGTATGTGTGATCGTCTTTTCTTTCGATAATTCCATTGTCGTAAGCCCATCGTGCAAGCAGTTTATCGACACCCAAACGCCCAGCCTCTCCCTTCTCCATATGCCGGCCGACATGTTCAGTCCAATCATCCCAGCTGCCAGCTCCCTCGAACAGGTTCGCACAATCAGGTTTCGGGCACGCTGAGCGTTGAGGTGGTTGGCGACGAATGACTAGACACGATGCTTGCATTTCTTTCACATGCGTTTCCCATTCCAGCTGTAACTTGCTGTCGCCTTTTGCGATAGCTTTCTTGATCGCGAACGGTGCATGCATGCGACGGAGATGTTGAGTAAAAAGATCTTTCCGGTTGAACTCATTTCCTTTGCCTTCCACAGTGCTCTGAGGACAGGAAGAACATCGGTAATAAGTAAGACAAAGATGTTGAGACGCAATGTGACGTTTCCATTCGTTCTTGGAACCAAAGGTACTGGTACATCCGGCAAAGGAAAATGCGCAAGGGAAAGGCCTTGTGTGAGCGGCAGCGATATGTTTTCTGAGTGATGAGGAGTCTTTGAATGGTGCGTGGCTGCATAAGGAGCATCGAGTATCTTGCTTTGGACCTTGTTTTTGTATTGATCTTCGGGGCTTGGGCCTTGAGGCAGGGGAATTGTATTCAGAGTTGAACAAATGTTCTTCGGCGCCGGAGTCTGGTTGCTCTTGTGATGATGTGGACTCCTCCCGAGTACTTCTTAATCCTGGCGAGTCCTCTGAAGGAATGTGAGAATGATTCCGATCGTTAGCAAGGTTATCATGACTGACATGGCGTACATGACTGAGAGCTTTCAGTTGCTCGGCAGCCTCGTGCATCTCGACTGAGTCTTCTACATCGTCTTTGGGTTCAGCAGCTGCTGAGGGCCCGGCATCCTGATAGAGAACTTGCGCAGCTGTGCTTGGAGTGGCCATTGTCCTCGATTGTTCATGCCGAAGCATGACAGGCGTTGATGATGCAGCTTCGCGAGCTTCCAGGAGAATCTTGCCATCCTCTAACTCTTTGAAAGTTGCTGCCTTGCCAATAGGCGAGATTCCTCCTACCAAGTGCTGGTACTCAGTAGACATGTTGTGAGAGTTCACGTATCCTAGGAAAGCGCAAGTCCGATCAGCAGCAACCACGTTCCAGACAGCTATAGGCATCGATACGAGAAGAACCGTTGGGGGGCCGTGGAACATGCCCTCCACAGCTATTTTTGAAGCTGCCAGAGGAGTGTTATGTAACCATTGCTTGAAAGAGGCCATATCCTGACTTGGTTCGCCGAGGAAGGTCGTACACACCAAGGCTCTCATTTCTTCAAAGGTGAGATCCGAATTGGAATTAACCTTGATCCCGTGCTGGCCATCAAGATTGTTCCGCATTATTTGGGCCTCGTTGTCGGGTGAGCCCATCGGAGAAATGACACCACCCCCTTGCATACCTTGTTGTATACCAATGGGTGACAATGTTATACTTTGTAAAGTTCCAGGCGTTAGCGAGAAGCACACAGGCATTCGATCGTGAGGTGACGAGGCTCTCCCGACGCCATTGGTAGTAGGAGACTGTTGCATGAGGAGTTTGTTGTGCTTTTGGGATATTATTTCTTCGTGGAGACGTTGTATACTGAACGGACGGCCACTTCCAAGCTTATTGAGACCCTCTATCAAGTTGTAAGTGAAAGATTGAGAACCTGGGTCTCGTGCGGCTTGATCTGGAGTATATGCAGCGATGACTTGCTTGACGCCATGATTGCCCGCCGTTGGTGCATCTGCAACAGCACATGTATCAAGCAGCAGTAAAATATCGGACTGTGCATCTTCTAATAAACATCTCACACCTTCCCACTTGAGTCTTGAAGAGTCTTCACGGGAATTACTGTTCAGTGATTAGCGTTGATTCACAAAGCTGGTAGTTGTGCTCGGTCGTACCAAGCCCAATAGAGGTTGTGATCTGATCCAATAAAACTGTGACCGGCATAGTATACAATTAAAAGGTGATCGGATCGAGCAAATTCAATATGTTGAGCCATTTGCATTGTGAGTTTAACGCTTGGGTTAGGGCAGCTGGGAATGCTCCACGTCTCTGTTCGATAATTGAAGCGTTCACGAAAGACCTTTTCCAATGACGTAAGGTCCGACTCGACGCTCATATCATCCTCCCAGCGTAGCAGAAGTACGGAGGCGCTTGTGTATGGTGATCGATTGGCTTGGGCATATATGAGCATCGCAGCGTCCTGCAAGTGCCGTGCAAAAGATTCGAAATCCGTCCGTTCCGGAGCCGGTGCTGCATCTTGTACGGGAGGCATCGCTTTGTAGTCGTATCTCTGTTGTGGTGACTAGAAAATAGGTTAAATAAGATCTTGTGGAAGCTCGTAGGTTTGTTGTCGGCCTTACCAGCTCATGCAGTGGTTTTTCGGTAACTTTGGGCGCGAGGCGGCGCTTCTTGCTCGACGGCTCCATCTAAAACAATTGATTGAGATGAGGGTGTATGATTCAAACAAAGGCAGAGGTACAGAGAGCGTTATCACGATGATTGACAGCGACGTTGTGGTGTTGACGATGAGAAAAGAAGTGATTTGGAAACCGCCAGCCTTGCGGGAAGTGCAGCCTCTCGAAGAGAGGGTTGCTCCTGCTGCTAGGCCTGATTCAGCCTAGTGTGACGATCTCTACGTTCATTGGTCAGAAGTCACCTCGGATAAGACTTCGAACCCTTTTCGAACATCGAGCGGGGCGAAGTGGAAAAGGCTGTGCCCACCTCATTTTTATCGCAAGCAGCAATTGCACTACGAAGAACGCCAGACTTCATGAATTATGCATATATCTCAGCCTGATGAGATGAAGGTAGTATTGAGTCGCTATTCTTAGATCTTTGAGAGTTTCCGTGGAATGGCCGGGATCGACGTTGATTGCTCCGTGACAGAACATTATTACTCAACGGAATATAACGAGTAACGAGGGGCTGCTCTGGACAGGCTAAAGAGGCCAATTTGCGCTATTGTGGAAAGTTGAATACTTAAACGACCACGCTCGAAAGCTGGACGCTCCTGTTGGTTTTCTTGACACAGCCCTTCGTACGTAAGGCACTCCTACAATGAGACTATTTCACCGAGTAGTCGTCGCGATCGGCTATCAGAGTTATTGATTCAACGTAAGTCAATTGGTATCATTGTAAGCCATCGGCTGTCAAAGTAAAAGAAAACTGTCATGTGGTATCTCGTAACGCAAGCGCCTGCCTAAAACCTGGAAATCATTCCTTCATATCCACGTGTCCTACTCTCATACGATATCCATCATGGCATCCCAGTATCAACACTTCCTCTGCCCGGTCCACATCCTCATTGTTCGTTTGTCTCTAGTAGCGAGTTCGTCGCGAGCTTCGTTGCCAGAACCGTCTTCGAGTGACGGTGCTGCCGTTGGCATATCCAGTCTCGGCATGCTTCGAAGAGAGGTGGCTTTGTCTATGCATCCTCGACGAACAACAAGTGAAGAAAACAACGATAGTGCCGAAAAAAAGGCAGATCATGGCAGCAACCAGAGTCCACATGCCGGTTGTGTAATCAGCGTGGCTTCCACTCCCATCATCGTTGACGTGACCCTTGATGATGCCAAATAGAACAAAGTCGGTAGCCATCACAATGACTGTGACAACCCAAGCAACTGATGCTGTAATAGCACCCAGAAGAGCACCACATACCCCAGAGCCAGCTGCAGAAAGGAAGGCGAGAAAGGCGAGAACGCATGCGACAGGGTGTAGAACCATTACGCGTGTAAGACCTTTGCTGGTGTTGACTTGAGCGCCACTGAAGTCAGTGTCGTAGATTGTCTCCAGGAACGAAGCTGGGTTGTAGCCGATATGCTCGTCGGTGCAATAGTCTCTACCGTCGCTAGTGGTGTTGTTAGTCGAGGCTCAATATCAATATAGAGTTGATACTTACGCAGCATCGAGCACACAATAACCAAAGGTTCCTAATGTGACGTGTGTATCGTGGACGTTTGTGCCATTTGCTAGCTTGACGTTCATAATAGCAATATGGTCCACAACAGGGGACGAGATCGTAGTGATCAGGAGGAGAACTGTTGCGACAAGGAGAAGAAAGGTGCCGATATGGTGGAAGAAGCCTGTTTTCGCCATTTTGATGTTTGCTTGATATTTGCTTTCGATTTGGTTGATGGTATGCTTGATGGCGATCGAAGTCTCTGTGGTATCTGACTTGCTTTGAAGGTCGGGAACCGGATGGAGTTGGTGTCGTGAAAGTGAATGGCAGTCCGAGAACGGGGAGAGGGCAAGATTTATCGAAATGGACTCAGCCGCACTTGTGGGCGTTCCTGGATGTGGGGAGATAAAAAGTCATTGATCAAGGCTTGAGGGTAGTTTGTTAACATGTAAAACAAGGAACGGCAGTAACAGATGAAGGTGTTTGCTCCTACTTCGTCACACAGCTCTTCTCTCCTATGACATACGCCTATGTTGTCGTGGCCAACTTACGGTACCACCTTTCGCCAAGTTTACCTGTACCAATAGATCTTGGTAGAGCAACAGTGATGTGCACCTGCATGGAGATGAAGCTCTCCACAAGAACTCGATGCCAGAACATGATTGTTGGTATCAACCTGGTCTTCAAGTATGGGATGAAGCTCTAGCCGCTTCGATTGGTCCTTTCCATGCGAATTTCAGGGGTATAGTTTCTGTGGCAAGCCACACCGCTGTCAGAAGAGCACTTTAATTGCGTTAAGATTTTCCAGGGTTTTCTTGGTTCTGGGGAAGCTGTCGTTGTTGGCAGATACCTGGTCTGGGACCCTCGCGTATTCAAGGGCTGGTGACGTAATTGTGGCTGCGTGGCTGTGCATCTCGATTCTCTTTGGGTGCCCAGGTGGATATTTTGCGGTCAACAGTCCATGGCCATGGGTGCAACATCTTCATATGTGTGATTGCCTTGCTTTCCAAGCGGAGGTGATCGGAGTAAAAGATCATTTGACATCAGCTACTTTTGGAAGATTGAAAAGATGGAATTGATATATTGATATCATCAACTTAGACGAAATATCTCTCAGATGTGCGAGTCCCAGTTTTACATTATCCACTGCTGTCTGCAATGATTTGATATGAATTTGTTTTGGTTTAGAGCTGTGAATCAACTCAAATCCAGTCCAATCCATCATTCTTTCATTCTAAATTGATTAACTAATTCTTCTGTGATACAACTATAATTAAGTGTGTAGCATTTCCTGACACGAAATGTTTATCTACTTGAGAGAAGTTACACAAAAGATACATCCACAAGTCCTATGCTGGATTCTTTCTCGGGTCCGAATCTCGGATTGTGAGAGTCTAGCAAATTGTGCATATAGCTAATCGACGAACTCAAAACCACATATCGGCAAGAAAACACGTCCTACATATACAGTACATTCCACAATCTTGATGAGAGTAAATCCTCAAATTCACAACACGTATATGCTTCTCCACTCTCATCCACTTACCAAGCCAGCAGTGCCATCAACTTCAAAATCATAATCGAGAGTCTCTATATTCGATCCTTTGACAGCATTCGATATCCTCTCAGATGATCACGACAACAGACACCTACAACCATCAAACAGCCAGGACATGTAAACGAGGAGTTTTTAACAACTTTGCTGCAGTTCTGACATGCTTCGACGCTGAAACCTCTGTCTGTCTCACCAGCAGTGGTGCTTGCACCCGTGCGAGGGGGTTTCATGCTTTTGTCTTTTCTTGAGCTGAACAGTCTCGGGTGGTGCTTTTCTTTTCGCTTGCTCTGGCTTACCATTTTGCACGCTTTGGTCGTTGGTTGCCACCTCTGCAGGTTCGGCGTTCGCTTGTCGGATGAGTGCTTCTCGAGCTCTTTTACTATTTTCTTCGAATTGTAGGTTCACTTTCCTTAGTCTCTCGGCTTCCTTTTGTTTCTCTTCTTGGACTTGTTTCCCTGCTACACGCGTTTGTAAGCTCTCTCTTTCTTTATCTTCATCTCGTGCTCGCTGTTGTTCCTCTTCTCTTAATCGTTCACGATCAGCGGCAACCTCCATCGAGATCTCACACTTCACATCCTCAATTCGATTAGACAACTCCATGAACAGACTCTCAAGATGGCGGAGTTGCAAGTTATGGTAATGTAATTGAGTTTCTTTCTTACTCCGCATTATTCTAGTTGCATTTGCCCACTGTTGACGTTTGACTTGCTGATTGTGACTTTCGATCTCTAGTGTGCGTTTCACTCCCAAAAATACCACTTCTATCATTCGAGGCGCACTTTCTCTGTTGAGATTTGCTTGAATATTCTTCATGTCTTCGGATAAGTCGTTCATATTTAGTTGGACCTTCAAGCTTTCTGAAAATACTTCTCCTCGACGTACAAGCAAACTAAATTTTGCAAAGTCATCCTTGTTACGTTATGGATGGTACAAACAGGTCCAGACAAACGACAGTATACTGGCACGTTCGTGCGATGTTGTCGGGAGCAAATAGTTGTGTACCTCCTTAATTTTTCAGCTCGAGCCGTTATCCTCTCGTCCCTCTCCACGTCGCTCTCTGATTTGGGACTGGAGAATGATTTAGCCTGTTGCGTATCTTCTCGGGGATTTGCTTTCGAAGTTTTATTTGGTGGAGGAGGTTGCGTGTAGACACTAGACTTCTGGGTGGGAGGTTTCAACGCAAATTCTATACCGTTCTTGACATTGTAATATTGAAGATCGTCTTCCCTTCGCGTATTCCCATCAGACAGTGTGGCGTTTGCTGATTGAAGCTATATACTTATCAGCATGCTGGTGAAGCCGACTTGGTTCGAAGAAAGCCAACATTTTGAGGTGTAGCAGTACCGTTGAGTCGCTTCACGTTCTTGTCGGGGTATAGTGCCATGGCGATACGTCTTTCTTTTGCTCTGATAGTGGCCGATTCTGCCGCTCGTGACAGCTCGAATGCAGCATAGTATTTCTCAATAAATGTTGGTGGCGCCACGGAGATCAGGGTCGCGCAGAGCTGACTTGGAACATGGGAGATATGGCGGAAATGATGATCAGATCAAGCCGGGCACGTCGCTGTCGGTATGGCATTCAACTTCGCTCAAGAAATCTCGCAACGAGAGGAATGTTTTAACAATGTCCAGACTTGGGGTAGATAATTTGGAAAAGGTCAGAGAAGAAAGAAATCTGTGGAGTGATAAAATTGCGGCGCGTACATATTTAGATGCGGAAAGAGGCAAGAGCACTTAGGCGACACTTGCCACCTTCACAACCCGCACCGCGACGGAGGTAAGTTTCACTTGCTCGTTCAAGGAATTTCAATCGCCGTCACAACCTCGTCATATTTCGATGGTCATTCAACATCTGAGAGATGTGTGCAATTCGAACCAATCATTGTGTTATACAACACCCCCTCGGAAGCAGCCTCTACGCAGCGCAGTTGGAGTCTGGGCAGGTATCGCCAACGTAGATAGATACAAAATGATCTTCGACCCTGAAGTAGTAGTATCATTACCAATTCGGGTTCTTAGAGCGCATCAAGTCAAGTACAGGTCTTCGCCTACTGTAATATTGGAACACAAAAGGCTTCCTCTTCTCCGGAAGCTCAGCAAGCCGAGTACTCAAAGTGAAAAGGAGGCACAAAATGCACCTAACGCAAAAAAATCCCCCCCTCCGCCTTAAGCCTTAGCATGCTAAGTGCTCAAAGAAGAGAGAGGGCATGACCATCCTTTCCCCAATCCCCCATAAGTCACAGTAAACTGCATACTCATAAAAGAAAGAAGTCCAGACAGGCATTAAAAGAAGAATCTCCAGACTAATTTACCCCCCAGTAAACTGGGTACTCAAAGAAGAAAGAAGAAACTTCGAAGAATCCCCAGACTAATTTACCCCCCAGTAAACTGGGTACTCAAAGAAGAAAGAGGAAACTTCAAGGAAGAAATTTCAAACCTCCCACTTAAGTCCTAGCAAGCTAGGTACTCAAACAGGAAGAAGAAACTTCGAAGAATCCCCAGACTAATTTACCCCCCAGTAAACTGGGTACTCAAAAAAGAAAAGAGGAAACTTCAATGAAGCATTTCAAACCCCCCAGTTAAGTCCTAGCAAGCTAGGTACTCAAAAAGAAAGAAGAAAGCTGTTGAAGAAGAAGAAAAGAAAACGAGAAGGGGGGAGGGAAGCTGCGCTTATATAGATTTTGGGAGGAGTGCTGCGACGCTAAGACCATGTTCGTGCTGGAAACGATTAATGCTAATGGAATGGTTTTTGGAGCTAATTACGTTACAACATCGTCTAGTCTGGGCCTAGATATGTTTAGCGCTCGCGGTTCCGAATATCAATAAATGTGGCCCACAGGAAGATTCGGTTGTTTGTACTACTAGCTTCTATAAAGGGCTAGAAAAGTACTGCTTGCAGCTAGAATATGCACAACCACAATTATTTGATGACGCCATCAGAATAGAACATATCGAAATTTATCTTAGCTGGCGGGGGAAAGTAGACGTCATCAACTTTCACATGATAGCATATGATCGAATGAGGCAAGTGCGTCTCGCCTGTCGAATCTCTGCCCTTCTAAGCACAACACTACACCTATCTCGTCCTTCCAAAGCATCGCAACCAAGGTATCATCAAGGTCAACACAAAATAACGTCAACCTCTCCATTTCTGTCGACATCTGGTCTAACCCCAACGAAAGCCCCCTCGAACTCCCGGTAACAAGCGCCAACCACCGTAAACTTAGTCGGAGACCCCACAATACTCCTAGTACTTTCTTTTATTGGGCGCAGTATGACGGGAACAGAACAATTTTTCAATTTCCATACTTCGTCGTTGAGTTCGGTGTCTGGATGGGCCATTCCCACATAGCCTTCTTTCAGACACACTAGACGCATGGAACTCTCTAGAACTCTAGTGACGAGTTGGGTGTAGTCTGCAACATCGTCATCGCCTGCTCTATATTGCGGACCGAATGAAACGTAGCCCTCGAAGCCATTTGTTTCGTGAGAACTTCGATTGGTGACACCCTTGTTGATGGCCTTGAGGTGAGTTTCGATATCTTTCTGGCCGATGAGCAACCATTGATTGTCTCGGAACCATTTATAAACCGGCCACGTTTTAGTATCGCCATTAAACTCCTTCCATATTACACCCAAAAGCCTATACACAGTACTTGCGTGAAAGGCTGTAGAATTGTCCCTTATTTCGGTCTCGAAGTGGCTTACTTTCTGGCCTAGTGTTAGACACGATCCGAGTGCAAGAACCGGCTTTGGTTCACCATAGAAATATCTGGGGATGAAAGCGGGCCAGCGTATCCGGCTCTCTTCGTCGGTAAGGATTGTCTGATTTGCAAGTGTTATCGAGGTAGAGTGCTCTAGAATCGTGCCTCGTGTGGATATCACTCCCAGATACTGACCGCGGCAGCGAATCTCATTGTCATCGTCGTGTGGCAGTAGGGGTGGTTGAGCTGCCGAAACGGTTCCCATCGAGCCGTAAACGTCCCATTCGAGAGCTGTGGAGTTTTGAGTCCACAGTTGAGTCCAATTCGGTATCCAAGAAGCTCTCTTCAACGAGTCTTCATCTCTAGACGTAGACATTCCCCTCAAGCAAATAAGATCTAACGACTTTTGAGCTTTGATGATCGCAAGAGTCATTTCTCTCAATACATCGCTTATTGGGACCTTGTAATTGGGCAAAGGTATCAGTCTTGAACCGTCAGACGTGATTCCCAAAAGTGCAAAGATCTTGTCACGAGGATCAGTAGCGCGACAAGCATGGGTAGCATGAAGAGCTGCAAGAAGAGTACCTGGGCCCTTGCTATCCAGAAACTGACGCCGGAAGTTGATTAATTCCACCACGTGGGAATAATACGCCTTGACATATTTATCAAGTCCATCATTCTGAGGACGCTCTTCCAGAAAATATTTCAGGCGCCTGGGTATTGCTAATATGTAATCCCAAGGAATTTCCACGTCTCCATAGACGATTATCACTTCGGCTGCAACTGAGATTTCTTGGATGATCCTGAATAATTTCGCGTCATCAGCTAGAACTTACTACGGCCAAGAAACTGCCACAGAGAACAACTCACCAAACTCGCTTCCAATAATCCATCCCAAAAAATCGCTGGAGAACCTTGCGATGCTCATTGCGAATTCTCCTCACCTCCTTTGACCTCCTCTCCTCTTGCTCCACAGCTTCAACGCCGTCATCCTCCCGAACCTGCAATCCGTCGAGATCATAGACCGGTATCACTGGAGCATCCCACTCTTCACAGTCCTCATGCGGCGGCGCAAGACTGAACGGTAAAACACCTTTCAACATATACTCCACCAGCCTTGCCTCATCAAACTCCGCATTGCCTACATATGCAACAACTTTCTGCGCTTTAGAGTACAGGACTCTCATACTCCTGACTTGTAAGCTTCTCTCCTCACGGTCCTCCTGATTAATACATAAAGCATCAGCCCAAACCCTCGTATACCCCGCTTTCTTCATATACTTCAGCGCTGCGGCCAGATTTTTCGTGACTGAGATTTTGACATTGTCGACGATGATATGGCGGGTATCAGAGGGTGAACCCCAGCAATAGGAGAGTGCCGTGTACGGTTTTGGCGTTGTGAGGTTGGAGTATTCGAGTTTGCATTCCAGGCGACCGTCTCTGATGTCGAGGAGTTTGAGGATACGGATCTCCCAGGTTTCCGATGACAAGGGCCGGTATTTGAGTCGAGGAATGGGTTTTTGAGATCGTGACCCGCGAAGTCGCGCTTCCCCAGCTGCGAACATTATACTATAGACAAGTGCGAATTGGGATTATGTTGGTTCTATCTGGAATGTATCAGCTGACATCCCACCAGCGACGTGATCTACTTGTAAGGCTTCTCGGTGGGCGACTTTATCCATAATTCGGACGAATCGGAGCAACGAAGATCGAGTTGTACCAACGACGGGAGCGGTTGGAAAGTGCAGCTTAAGCTGTAGGAATTTCCAATAATAGCCGAAAGACGGGGGTAAATGAATAGCTTTTCCGAATGCATATATGTGATAATGTTCTCGCGATGGAAAACAAGAAAAGGGTGCAAACGAGGAGTTGGAATACTACTATTCCTCTTCAAGTACTCTATTTACTTGTCAACGTGCCTGAACGACGTACTCTAAGACACTGCATCATGTTGCACTTCTTTTCGGATAAAAGTCGTCTCTTCGTCAAGTCATAGCCTACATGTCATTCAACTAAGTTTAGATGGTGTCGCCAATGCCATGATACCATCTTTGCAAGGCGAGAAACCTTTGCCTAAGAATTTCCCAGCGTTTCGAATATTCCATTCGCCTTTATTCTCGATGTCAATGACTGCGCCAATCAAATCGTGGTTGATCTGATCAGTCACAACGCTATCATGCTTATAATCCTCATGACCTTGGACATAACTACGAATCCATTTTGCCGCGGTCCAAAGAGTGCCATTTGACCGTTTCCGTATGAGAGTGAGGTACGCTGCTAATTCGCATCGAGTTTCAACGTCAACATTCATGCTATCCAGGTAGCTCTCAACCAAAGGAATGAGGCCAGGGAAATTGTTGTCCGAGTCAGGCTTGCTTCCATTCATAATCTCATCAATACTCATCAGAGCATACTCGTCTTCGACAGGACCTGACGGTGTTGGCGGTCTACTTAAGACTGCAGGCGTTGTTGCTCCGGTGGGTGTTACGCCCCCACTGGATGAGTATGGCCGGGGGTATCTCGTTGGAAAGGGGTTCTTTCGGAAGTAAAACTTGTCGTTCAACACTGAATCTCGTTTGTGTGCAGTCTCCATGTTCTCATCGGTCTGAGGAATAGGTATGTAGAAGTTCAAATCAAAGCTTAGTATTGCCCGGGTAATCAGAACCATGAACACCGAGAAAGCAGCATTTTCGAAATCTGTAATTTGAATCTCCATCGGCCGGAACTCCACTCGCCAACCAATGTCGCTACCAGTTGGAGGAGGTTTGAATCGAATATGCTGCCAGTTGGTCGACTGGAGATTCTCAAAATGATCGCTCTTAGAAAGATCTAACTCTTTCAAATCTTCGGCAAAAATGACAATTGGATCTCGGATAAAAAGGTGCGCAAAATGTGTAGCGAGGAGGGAGTCCATACCGCCATCTATGAGCTGCTGCTTGACATCGGCATCGACAATCAAGGTTGGATCCATGTACTCCTTGCGTAATCTGGGGTCTTCAGCAATGTAGGTGGAATTGGAAGCGTATCGAGACTTGGGTATTTGCCAACGATTGTTTTTCAGGGGCTGTGCGAGTCAGTGAGTTCTTCAAGGGACTAAAAATGACCTACCTCTTCACCCAGCTCTTCAGGTGTCCTATCGTCAACTGCAGCACTGATCTGGTTCCATCGAACGTCTGTATCTGCAAGGAAGCCTTTGTATATCGGGGTTGCCGCTGTCAAAGCCAAGAGAATAGGACCTAATGGACTCAGTTGATCATACATCTGTCGTCCTTCTGTGATGTTCTTGGCTTGAAAGGTGATTTGCAAACAGCAACTACCCATACCAAAAGCCATAGCATCCATGTGTATAAAATTGTCCGGAGAGGCACCGTTCCTCACATCATCATCCTCAGGCCACTTTTTCAGGTCATAGTTGACTGTGGGATCCTTCCACGGCCATGGTGTGTTTGTATCCCTGAATACTGGAACATTGACCTGTACTTTCCGCCCTCTCCGCGATCGAATGTTAGCTGCTAAAGTTGGAAATCGTATGTGTGGATTGGCTATCTCGTCGGGAACGAATTGCGAGCGTAATTTCTCACCACACGGAGGGTAATATGGAGCCGTGAAAGTGCCAGGGCTTCCGAGACGAGGGTACGTCGTGAGAGTTATAGGATATTCTTCAGAGTTCATATGGTCTTTGGCAATCTTTCGCCTGCAATAAGTCAGAATCGTTGCTCCGCTGGAATGGAAAGATACTGACCTTAGCTTCATGTCTCTTTCAACATCTAGTAGATCCTTAAAACCAATCCCCCAAGGCTTTCCAGGCGTAGCTTCAAGCATAAATCGGCCAAATTCTGGGTGGAAGATAGGCAAGGATCCTCTGAACAGAGTTAGCCATTTTCGAGGGCCACACCATCAGCCTTTATATACCCAACATGATCCTGTAGCGCAGGAACACATCCTCCATCGTGACATAGCTTTTCGTCTTCCGCGAGCGCCGTTAAGATATCGGCCTGGCGTAACGACAGTGTAACGAGTGGATTCTTCTCGTCGTAATTGACCACCAGGTATTCGACCTATAAAGTTCAGCACGGTCCTATTCGTCTGGTAGGGAATCAAACCTCGTCCCCCCAGAGTAAAGCATCCCTCTCCTTACCCTTTGCGTTGTTCCAGACGGCCAGTAGTTGCTAGCCATTTATCAGCATACACGCCTTCCTACTTAGATACCTTGTGCAGCGCAGCTTCAAACCTTTATGCCCCATTCCCTAACATGGTCCGCGTTGTCTTTTGCCTCTGGCCAGTCCAAGGGTGTTCCTAACGCCCTGAACGATCCCAGATGTTAGGTCTGTTGGCTGTATAAATGGTTCGCCTGCACAAGCAACTTACAAAAGACCCATTTTTGCGTTACAGTGAGAGCCGTCGCGCTTGTTCTTCCAATCGTATGTTCTATTTCTGCTTCACGTCATGTACCTAGCACTCGGGCGATTTGCGCATGTGGCCGTCCCTCCGATGTCGTGCGTGTCTGTCAGATATCGCCACTTTGAGATTAGATGATCTGAAGATAGCCCTTTTGGATCTGGCGGTCGTCGCTTGTAGGGAGAATCAATGGCCAACCTCAAGTAAATCCTCAGTCGGTATTAATAATCAGGCCACCGTCTTATTTCTATCCCTCGTTGATTAATGGGTGCCGCAAACGAGCCCTGACTGGGTGCCAAAGTTTCTGTACTTCGTACTGGCGCAACCCCCACTATGCGATAACACTCAAGGGGCCATAAGCCGCCAATGTCAAGCACGCAATATGTACCAACGTCTGAGGGCCGGAGAGAGAGTCCGCGGTTTCTGACAGGATTGGTACAAACAAGAATGCTTCACGAATGGTTTCGCGGACAAGCGATTGAGAGTTGACAAGAAATAGTTATTTCGAGAAATCTGCCCGTTCCAGATTTGTAATGCGCCAGCCGGCGATATCGTGGAGTTGTGGGGTGAAATTTTTCGGTAGCTTACAAATTCCCATGATGATTTAGCTACAGACGGCGTCATCTCCATGTCAAGCACGGGCAACCGGAGCCGCGACAACAACCGGAGCCGCGACAAGCATGATTTGGCTCGGCGTCAAAGCTAGGGCACTATGGCCCGTGCACTAACGGCATTATCCCACTTTGGGAACATCAACACCACGGGTTGTTGTCGCCATATTTGAGTATACAGCAACTTCAATTTATGCATGACTACAGTCATCCATTACAGGGAAGCTGCGTTTTGCTTTCAGAAGGTCTGAACAATGACCGCCTAGAGACCATTAGTATTCCGTCACGAAGTAGAGTCCGGAAGGCGGGATGTCTGGCTTACTCCATCTTTAGCAACGAAGAACGCATACTGGTCAGTAAGCAATCAGCACTAGGAGATTTCATCTAATGGACGAGTGAAGCTCTCTCACGAAAGACAGAATCCATACATTTTTGCGGAATCTGGAACATGAAGCAACACACAAAATATCCCAAGAATCTCGATCCAGACACCCAGGACTCAAAGCACTCATCGTGGAAGCCCGCGTATTTAACAGCTCATTCCACTCTCCTTCAAAGTGTCTCAATACGAAACTATCGATCTGTCACGAGGCCCCTCAATCCTCTTTGTACAACGTTTCACGACCTCCACCAATTCAACGCCATCATTCTTTCTAGTCATTCGTTGCCAGCAGCAGCAGCAGCAGCAGAGGCATCACCACCGTCACCTACCTACTGAAAGTTCCCTTGTAGCACACCAGAATTTATTCTTACACAAGTCGTCATCATGACATTTTTCTCGGAGTTGGACAAGTTGGACAAGTTCCCTTCTCCCATCACATGCCTAGCGAAAGCGAACACACACGTCCGGCACCTACCCAACCAACCATCTTTCCAACCGGTTGCTTGCATATTGAATGCGTTCCACAACATCCCCGAAAACCCACCGATCGAACGATCCTGCACTGCAGGAAAGTTGAATCATCTCCCCTATGCCACCCCTCCCTCGCAGCCAACTCTCGTCCCACTTGCATCTAAAACTCAACACCACCTTCTCAATCCCTCACCCTTCAAGTATATCCTATCATCATGGAATACAAACAGCAATGCGAGCGCTCGGAGGTACATCAAAAAGGGGAGTGGCGACGATGATGGGTTACCGTTGAATGCGTGCCTCCGGTGAGTTGTGCATGTGCTGGAAGAATAAGGGGGTTCTACTTGCAGCTTCCTACATGATGCAACTCATCGAATGCATTTTCACATGCATACCTCACCACAAAGTGGCAAACCCATCTCGCTTTCTCCATCACAAACTTCGCCAAACAAAATAGGGGGACCAACACGTGCTATGAGAACTCCCTAATCCATAAGCGAAAACAAAAGAAAACATAAAGTCGCGAACCCCTCCGTCATCATCATCGACCCACGGATCTGACTCCCGAAATTCTCCATTCCCCTCGTCGGTACCACTGACCGCCAATTACACGTGTGTAACCAACCTACACCATCTATCTCCGCCGTCCACACACGCGTACAACGCCATCTCAAGCCCGTGCCTACCCATCCTCCCCTAACCCACCAATTTCCTGCCACGTACTTAATCGCACGACATATTCTCTCCCCTTCCTCTTGTGTTCCCCTCGAACCTCCAAACCGTCCGCAAGCAAGTGCTGCGAACGAACGGCAAGAAATCGATTCTCAACCGTTGACATACGGGTACTTACCTCTCCTCTTCGCGCCCATCACCACAACCAGCAATCTCCCAAACGAAAACAAGAATCGATTCACATCTAGCCTCCATCCTCAAAAGAGTAATTCAAAACGAACCTCACCACGCCGGGCACGTAACACCCAATCCCAACAGCAGCGCATCATCCTCCGCTCGGGAAAAAAGCCCAGGTCAGAATCAGATATCTCACCTCGCACAAATCAACACCCCTCCATCGCCTCCGAGCCCAGACCAGATAGGATCCCCACCGCACAGTACTGTACTACTTCGCATTCGCTTTGCGTTCCCCCACCACCCTAGTTCGTGTAACGGCCAGCACCAGCCTTCTGCACCGAAGCAAGCAATCAATATACTACAGAACCCTGACTCAGCCCAGCAGGACTAGCTAATTGACATGTCCCTTTCCTCGCAATAACTGACGGATACCCCATCCCCCCAAATCCCAAACCTATCCCACCAGCGCAATATACGGTGCGGTACTATACTCTACCATAATATGCAACCCATGTAATGCCCAGCCATACAACAAACCCATCATAATCCCAAACCCATCCCGCTCCCTTCCCACATCTCCTCTCAAATTCCAATACAGTACCTGCCCCGCCATGCAATATCGTACAGCGAACCCAGAAAAGAAAAAGCAATTTACCCACCCTACCCCGATGGCCGCACTAAGCGAGACCACCCCCAAGCACTCCATCGATCGAGCCTCGCCCGCCATCTCCACACCCACCACGTGAGGGCCAAAGTGCCAGCGGATGTGCTAGCGGGCCGGGATGCGGGCGTAACTTACTTCTTTACGATGTGCTTGCTTGCGTGCAGTTACAGTGCACTTCACGCACGGCAAGACAGGGCAGGACAGGGCAGGGCCAGACAAGGGAACTTGCAATCGTGCCTGTCACGCAAGCGTGAACCCGTTCGTGTGTCTGTACGCGGTCCAGCGCAAGTGAGAAAGACCAATGGATGAGATGACGGGCGAATTGCCTGCTGCGAGCTACTTAGGATGTCGGTAGAAAATTATCTGGATCGGTCTGTGGCACATATCAACGACATGGATGGAAGCCTACATAGCAGGTGATTTACATCATCTAACCGTCATGACGAAAAGCAGAGAGTCAAGTCGCACTTCCGTTCGTACAACAGATAGACAATGAAAGGTAGACACAGTAGTGCAAGCTTGGCCGATGATGAAATTTTAAACGGTTTTTATTTCTTCTTTTCTTGATTTGATTTGATGTGATTGGATTTGAATCCTTCTTTTCCCTTGGTTCCCTAAGCAAGACCCGCCTCTACCCGATTCCCATGTATGTTCCGCCTGCCCTATAGTTCAATCCCAAGATGCGCGAGCGAAAGCCAAGTTGGTTTGAAGGTTGCCCTAGTGATGTGCGGTAATAAATTTCCCGTCTGGTTCTCAATGTGATGATCGCGATTGTTACCCCTTGGAGGGTATTACAAAATAGTGTAAAAATGGAGAGGTAAATCCATTGCATTTAGCATGGACAACCTATTTCCCAGGACCCCTATCATAGAGGTATAAATGCAAAAGCATGCAGGCCGGACACAAACAAGAAGCGAAATCCCTTGCTTCTTGCGTTGATAGAAATTAATGACCAGAGCGAACGCCATTTGATGCATGACAAGGCCAGGATAGTATAATCCAGTAAAGCTCTCCCAACAAAACAACTCCTGTTCTCCTAGAACCGGCTGTTTCTACCCCATAACGCCTGAAAGCGAACATGTAGGCCCGATGTATGCTGCCTTTCGTAACCAGACTTATCAAATTCGGTCAAAGCCGAAGACCGGTGATTCCATCTGAGCCCCGCATCATAATGCAAAGAAATGCAAGTCGCTCCCATATATGCCCTGAGCCCCATGAAAGAGGCAACGATGAAGTCTATGACCCGAGACACATGATATGTGTAATAGCAATCGAGTTTTCCCCTTACACTTCCAATTCGTAGCTTTGCTTCTTCAGAATCTCTTCCTAGAGGAGATTTGACTTGCTGATGCCTTGTACCAGGACATTTATATTATACAATGAATGTATCAAGGACATTCTCGAAATCGGCGATCCTATAATGGTCGTGGGGAAACGTCGTCCATGGATTTTGGTCGGAGGGAAGATCCAGCAGAACTTTGTGATTGCTTCATTGTATTCTTTCGAGTCAATTTTGCGTAATGAAGTCCACATGCATTGCATAGAGTTCGTGCCCCATCTGGACCTCTTCTCCATTCTGGAGTCTCTGCTCTGTTGCAGCTATGACATCGACCAGGAGGGGCAGCTCTCTATCTGTTCGTTAGACATGATCTATTCTACGGATTCCTTTCGTATGCACATACCCCTCTACGCTTCTTATTTTCTGGTCCTCCGTAGCCTTGATTCTTCATATCGTCACTGTACATGCTCATCTCGTCGTCATAATATCCGGGGCCTTTCCCACCATGTTCCCGCATGTGTTGATCCATCATTGCATGTTGTTCTTGTTGCTGAGAGATCATGTCTCTCATCTTCTCCAAATAGACCCGGACCTTGTCTTGATGTTGAAGCATCTCATTGCAAGACTCTAGCGACGGCATGCGGTCAGGTACGCCAGTGGGGTCTCGCGGTTGTTGCTCTTGTGCGATGGTGTGAAAATGACTGGACCAATGTTGAAGAGCACCGGATGAAACGTTGATCTGTGATGGATGTCAGTGATCGTTGCAAAGTCTCATTTCATTAGACACATACGGCCGAGAGGTAATTCTCAAAATCCCAAACCATATAGCGACGCTTCAATCCTTGTTTGAAAGGAGTAATGCGATTTCCATCGTCTTCCATGCCCCCTTTCCAACCATTGTCTATTCCTCGAGGGCCCTGGGGAGGGTATCGAGGTTGATTATAAGGAGGCTCGGGAGGTCTAGACAATTGATTGGGGCCTGGTGGGTACGAGTATGATCCTGACTGCGCGGTATTAGGGTGGTGGGAATAGCCATTCGGCGCCCTTTCAGGACCTCGAACTTCCGTGTCATAACGAGGGGGTTCATATCGAGCACTTGGGTATGGGTGAGGGGCTGGACCGGACTGCAAATTTGATATTGATGGATGTCTAGCTGCATCATGGAAGCCATTTTGGCTTGGTTCGGGGCGAGCGAATGGATTTGCCGGTGGGTGAACAGACTGCGGGGGAGAGGGTTGTCTTGCTTGAGAAGTAGCGATGTGCGTCGGATATGGGGCGTGGTCTGCTGGTGGATACGATCGAGGTATTGATGGGCCTTGCGAGTAAGGCGGCTGGCTGTGAGCTGGTGGTAGAGATGAAGACAATGGTGACGCATAACTTGGCTTTGGGTTTAGAGCCTCGTGTATCGAAGGCAGCGATTGTCGGTGAGGTGCCGGTGCAGTTTGCAGAGGGGGAGGAGGGTCCGTCTTGTTATCTGATGTCCGCCGCGATTCAAGCGAAGATACAAGACCAGAAGTCGAGTGCGCTGCTTGTGCTGACCAGTTTGAATATGGTGGCGGAGGGCCATTTGAATACATTGAAGCAGGGCTTACGATCGCGGTAGCCGCCATTGTGGGTGCTGAAGGATAGGATCGATCGGTGTTGATGCGGTCTGCGCCTTCACGATTGATGATTGACAGGATGCCACTATATGAACGAAATTAGTTTTCGGTCGGAGGAGAGTGCAGCAATCGAATCAATCGACTCTTATCGTCAGACGAACCTTTGCCTATTAGGTGCATCCAATGCCTCCATAGTAAGATGTCAAGCGCTGTTCCTTCAGCGTCGAAGCTCGGGAAGCATGCGTGGGCGGCAGACGATATCGTGCTCTTCCCGTTCCCGATGTGTGTGTACCCGTAACACCTGTTCACCTCACCATCTGCGAGCTTCCCCTCAGCTCGAGTATGCTGTTTGTATGCGTGCGGTGGTTGCGAAGCTGGAATGCCAGGATTTATCAATGAGGAAGCAGCTCCGGAAGGGTGTTTGATAGGGACGGAGCTCGATCAAAATGTTAAGATCGTCGAGTCAACCCGCGGGCGCAAACTGGTGAAGACAGCCTAAAAAAAAATATGTGAAGTTTGTGGCGCTGTGGTCTCTGCTCCGAGGGCGAGATCTTGATGGGCTTGTGGCGATCGATTTCGCCTACTTCTTGTCGAGGGACTTCCCGCGTATCAAGATTGGGCGGCGGCGAGGACGATGTTCTGCTGAATTCGAGCACCCGCGACGGGGAGGAACGAGAATCAAGCTTGAAGATCTCGTGAGAAGACGGTAATCCAATATGTATGGAGGGGGGGCAGCAAGCGGCGTGTCTTAGACGGAGCAGGAGCAGCAGCAAAAAGGTGCGATGCGATGGGTTGGGAGGTGACAAGTGATTGGTTTGCTGCAGGGCGCTCTGTACTCCCTCGAAGTCAGAGGAAATGAGAAGGGGTTGACGATGGAGGTTGAGTGAGACTTTTAGTCGGCACTGGATGGAGTGGGAGTAAGAGTGAGACCTTTGGCAGAAGAAGTCCGGATGCTAATTCGAGAAACTGGACGAGGAGCAGCACGCTGATGTGTGAGCGAGCAATGCCGCGCAGCAGTTCAAGTTCGGTGACGGCACGAGAGCAGGCCGAGTGTGTATGATATACGGGCTTCGATGATGGTCGTCGAGGTGCAGATTGGTGGTAATAGTATGGTGGTGGTGGTAGTGGTGGTGGTGCAATGAAGCAGACTGAGCTGGCGCGGCACGCAACGGAACGGTTCCCGACTGCCAGCCGATCAGATAGTTCGCAGATGGGTATCTGAGAATTGATGGACTTTGGCTTTGTCAAAGATAGACAAGTAGGTGGTGCAGTTGCGGATGGTGTTGTGAGTGAAGAAAGCAGTATGGACCAGATCACTACTGGTAAGAGAGTGAAGGTAGAGAGTAGAGAGTAGAGAGTAGTGAGAGTAGTGAGTGCAACTTGGTAGGTCACAACATGTCCATCGCCAGCAGCTAGCTCCCCGGTTCGCGTGTAGTTCGCACTAGAGCTAGATGGAGACTGGAGTAGAAACTACGGCGTGGAGCAGGACTGGACTTGGGTATGTACAGTACAGTACTACTTCGTAGGTATGGAGCAGGACTCAAGGACCCAAGTGGTACTGTAGTTTTGCAAGTGGAAATGCAAGTTGCAACTTACGAAGTAACTTACCAGTTCCAACTTCCAGGACCGTCCGTAGTGCGTGGTGTGGATACGACGTACTGTCCGGGTACCAAGGCCAAGGCCCGTGGACAGCAAAGACTGGGGAGTGTAGGCGCAGGTGCAGGCGGGGTGGGGTGGGATGAGCAGAGCAGAGCAGTGGAGTGGAGTGGAGTCGGAGACAGTGCTTTGGTAGGGGGGGAGTTTGGGGGGGTCGACAACCTTGAAGCCGACCGCAACCTTGAAAGCTGGAGGCCAGGGGATCAACAGGATCTGCTAGGATAGCTACCATAGAACTAGGATAAAAACGACTTCAATGGTTGTCACTCCACAACAGGGGGTCCTAACAGGGGGCTTGACTGGCTTTTGACCCTGAAGTTGATCCGGAGCGGGCTATACAGGCTTTAAAGTAGACGCCGCTCTATTATTATTATTATCGTCTACCTCGCTGTCGCCTACCTCGCTGTCGCCTACCTCGCTGTCGCCTATCTCGCTGTCGCCTACCTCGCTATCGCCTTTCTTACTATAGCTATCTTCTACTTACTTGTCTTACGACTTGACTTGATATTTAAGCTCGAAGTACCTAGAGCGACACGGCGTTATAAATCTAGCGCTCGAGATATACTAGATTTATACGTAGTACTCTCTAAGCTTTCCCCTCTTATACTCTAGGTATATTTTAGGTTTTGTCTCAACTCTTAAGTTACCTCTATATAGAGTAGAGAATAGCTTCAAAGACGTGAAGGAGAATACGTACTCCGTAGAGGAGCGAACGATAAGGGAAGATAGCCCCTAGTCAACCCCCCGGTCAACCCCCCGGTCAAAACAAAGCAGCGTGAGACATAGACAACCATTGAAGTCGTTTTTATCCTAGTTATATGCCTAGCGAAGTCGTTAAACCACCATAGAAGTACTGTACTTCTACTACGTACTCCGTAATGGGGCCATACAGGAATACAGGGGTGGGGGTGCAATTGTTCGACGGAGCAGGTGTTGGTGGGCGGTGATGTGATGTGATGTGGCGGTCGTTATTAGCGGTCGAAGATGGCTTCCACACGGGTGGGCGTACTCTCTCTCTGGTGGGAGGTAGACCTGAGAAACATATTATTTCCACACGAAAGCCGCCGGAAGACTTCTCCTCGCTTGCTGAGCTAGGCACTAGGACTGTACTCCCAGAACCTGAACTCAGGATAGCTAAGTATCTACTAAGTAGTCTAGGTGTTTTCCCTATTCTAGTCTAGCTTAGCTGCCCAAACGATGTACTGTACAGTACATCTACATTAACATATTCTTTGCATCCGTGTAGTACCCGAGGACGGTCCGTACTTGATGCCATGAGTCCCTACAAAATGGTAGTAGGCACGGAGGTTAACCCTTCGATCTCGCCTCTCGGAAGACTCCCCTTCGACGTTAGCTCTGATCGTTACTACTACTAGTGTTAGTCTTGATGCCCTGCCAGATCCATCGAGATTTCGGCCATCTACGGTCCATCGCGAGTCGTATCTGGACCAGTCTTACCGCAAACCTAACCTGGGAACTTATTCTATTCCGTGCCTAGCGGCCATGACTGGCGGTGGCAGCCCAAGCTACGGCAGTGAGAGCCACAACGATCCTGGATCAACCACTCCTGCCTGAGCCGCACCCACAAGTCGATGCGGAAATCCGAGTGACAATCGCCAATCACACTACGCTCTTCATGGTAATGGTACAGTAATGGTAATGGTACGAAGTAATTATTAGAGGCGTTTATCACCCCCGGAAAGTAAACTCCAAGGGGCGTACTTGGCAGGCCACTAATTACCTTATAAAGTAAGATTATCGTGTCTGTAAACAGCT